>JAOTOL010001148.1:302500-307197 GCA_034440575.1 Imbricaverruca yamaguchii | reverse complement strand
ATCATGTAGTAGGATCGAATGTTGACCTGTGCTGAAATGTGCCATATACTGAGGAAAGTTCTGCCCAGAAAATGAGATAAATTCTGGGAGAAGGCAGGCTATTTTTTTTAGGAATAGCATCCCCTAAGTATGATATTGATGTAGTTGCATGCATTGATCTCATTCAAAGGGTTGGAATATATTTAAAAATTGGGTGAACAAGTTAATTTTAAAAGTTGAATAACCTTGTTTTTAGTTCCATTTATAAAAATGCCGATATCTAAAATCGCATGCATTGGGAAAAGCACACAATCATTGGAGTTGTCCATTTTCATTACATGAATATGACGCGAGTGAAAATCGTGCATGATAGCTTTTATCACAAGATCTGCTAATGATGCTTGAGGTGAAGGATGCGCCGACTGCATACGCCATGCTGCTTCCAATGGGAATGGCATCTGCATTCCCTTCGCTTGGCGATATGCTTAGTTTTTCCATCGGGGCACTCTTCAGCCCAGGATGGGATCCGGGACCAGGACAGTTTCAGATGGTGAAGGGCTCAGTAATCAGTTGCGCCACCGGGATTACTCTTCAGGATGCAATCTGGAAAGGTTAGAAATTAAGGACAGCGGTATTGTACATGCATGCGTTACAGCTGCAGGTAGCTTTGTTGACTATGCTAAAATATCGGGGGAAAAGTTTGCAACACGAAATTTATGTACCTTTCGCAGTAAAATTCGACATCCTTGTGTTATTTTTTTACATCATGCTATTTGGTTTTCGACATCGCCCACATAATACAAAATGAATATTTGCACACTGTTACATTGTAACAGAAGCTGCCGTGGTACGACAATGTGGTGGCCTTTTCTCAGACTTCTGATGACAGCAGGCAGCATCCCGGAGCCAAGAAGACTTACCGAGTGGGTTGGCGGACTTGGTGACCTTCTGAATACTTTCTCGAAGCCTAACCACCTCCCTCCTCACGGTATCCTTGTCGAGGAACGTTCTCTTGTCGGGAACCATGTTTCGCTCCTGTCAATAAACAGCAACGGAGAGTCATTATCACGATTTCCCGCCCGCACACTCTATCTGTGTCTAGTCGTGGGCGCCAAAAAGTGCCGGTCGGTCGATTTCGCACCCCCGCAGCTTCTATATCGAAGAACGGACTTTAAAAAATCCATGTAGTATATCATGCGCTCGTCAATTTGCAACGGCCACATTACAATATTCCTGCCTGTTTATGAGATATTCTTGAAAGACTGGAGGGATGGGCCAAAGCGGATACAGCAACACTCCGGTGCTCGTGATTAACACGAGCGTCGAAGGGCCTCTCGCATAACACGCACCGGATGAGGGAGGGGATTCGGCTTCAGTATAAATGAAGAGCTCTGGCTTCAGTATAAATTGTATTACCCTAGGTGATTGGCTTCACGGCCAAATGAAGCTAGGATCGGCTGCCATACCTAACCGCCACACCACCGCACCGACAAAAGCTTTGTGACCCTGAATGCTCGGTGAGCAGCCGGTCGACTTTACACCACGCGACTTTAGCATTTACCAACGGATTTGGAATTTGCGCTTCCATATGATGCGCTTATCTATTTTTAACAATCACGAGATTTCATTAGAATATCCTTGCTCATTTATCAGATATCGCAAAAAAAACAGGAGTGGATGGACTACCCCCTCCCTCCGGTGCGCATGTTGCTAATCTAAAAATACCAGTTCCTCAGGATATTGTAAACCATAGTTCAAGGAGTCCGTGATCCGTACGCCGATACGGTCATTCAGAAGTGAAGCCATCTGAAACACTTACACAGAAAATTTATTCTCAGTGGAGCGATGACATGGCGGGGTTGTTGCAGTCATACTTCACAATTCATAGTCGTGCTTGAGAAGTTCTACGGCACTGCTAAGTCATAGTTTTGCAGTCTAGGTGCTGGCATACGTATATATTACCAGAACGGCAGAATCGTGATCGGCACGCGGCAGAAATCGGCACGCGGCAGAAAACCGACAGAATCCCGGCAGAATCGTGATGTTGTCAGGGATGAGCAGGACTCCGCAGAACCGAGTAGAATCTGGCAAAACCCGGCGTCGGCGACGTCCAGAGCCTCTGACGTCACATTATGGATGGATGACGTCATGCAATGTATTAGTCAATAATTTTGATTTAGTAGTTTCATCGACGTCGGCGATGGCGGCGGCAGGCAACTTGAAATATTTGAAGTTGTCTGCCGCGTTCTGCCGTCAGACGCGAGCGTCGGAAGGTTTCTTCTGTTGTTGCTGTTCGAGTTTTGGGCAGGTAGTCTTCTACATTAGCAAAATAAGTACTGATTGCCATGAATGGAGGTAATGGTGAGTAAATTGTGCTTTCCGTTGTCTTGCAATATATTCTGAACTGGATAATGGGTGCATGACAATAAACGCAATAGGCCGACTCATATAAATTCAGGGCATACCACATGGTGCTATGAAGGTACCTATGCTAAAATGATTTGTAGTTGGGGGTAGCAAAGCCAACACTGGGGGTTGGGTCAAAGTGGCCCCTCAGAAACCTTTAGAGCATATAAAACATCAACCATGCATGCACTTATTTCAAATTATCACGTCATATTGACATGCATTAATTGGATAGGCACAACATATTTGAACCCACACTGCATATGAACCTATTCTGATAAAATTCACAATTGAATTCAGCCTCAAGTTCATATCTCTGGTAACCAGATCTCACTTTCACCAAAAAATTTGTTATGCTTGAAGTTGTATATATAGCCCCATGTGTATAAAGGAAATCTAGGAAATCTACGGATGGTGAACCCAGGGCAAATAATGCATTGAAGGGCACTACTGAATTTTTTTGGAAAAAAAATCAATGCAGCATTTTTAACGTTTGTAAACCTAATTAAGGTGATGCGACCACTAATTTACATCGCAGATACTTTCTTTTCAGTTGATAAGGGGATTAGTCCCAAAAATAGTGACAGGGATGACATAATATACACACAGACACACATATATATATATATATATATATATATATATATATATATATATATATATATATATATATATATATATATATATATATATATATATATATATATATATATATATATATATATATATATATATATATATATATATATATATATATATATATATATATATATAAAAAAAAAAAAAAAAAAAAAAAAAAATAAAAAAAATATATATATATATATATATATATATACGATAACCTGCAAATAACAATTATAATTTGCAACTTAGCTGAGGGAGGGAGTGTGACCCCCGAGTCATAGTCATATTCCCTCCCCCACTGCAGTCAGTCTGATCGTTGAACATTTATTTTGACCTCCCCAGTAAAACTCATCCGAGGCCTCCCCTCCCCACCCCCACCCCCACACTGGTTGTTCCGCCTCCCTTGTCCGTTTCTAAACACGCCGTTGCACCTCGACGGTGGCAAAGTCCCAAGTTGTTTTGGGGAGGGAGTGGACCCCGTTCGGTTACCGCGCCCTTCTTAATCCTGATAGGGATGAGGAACAATTTTCTGCACTCCAGTTAAAAAAAAACTTTTTCAGCCCTTTAACAATTCTTTTCTATTATCTATTATTGTGGTTACCCCGCTACCGCGTCCTCAAGAAAAAGAGGCTTTCTCGTAATTATATAGTGTCAAACACCTTGGCATTAATGCTGTCGAAGTGCTAACCTGGGTGGTACCACCTGCCTCAATTAGTAGAGCGATGGATCACTTGTGTCACCGTAAACGAACTGGGACGCTTCATAGCGTATTGGGTAGAGCACGTCATCCTTCTAGTATGACGTTGGCAGAATGCAGCGTGACGTCAGAGTCTGCCGCGGCCTGCTACTTTCTGCCGCTCCCTGCCAATTTCTGCCGCCGACGTCGCGAACGTCGGGTCTGCCGGGATTCTGTCGCGTGTAAACAGGCCTGTAATCCTACCAGTCAGACCCAGTTATCACTTGTCAATGGTTGCGAGCAGGGGTGTGCTTCCGTATCTCATAAAGACATACAGACATACCAACTGTGGGCCACAAGGAGCCTTCTTGGTTGCACTCTGTACACTGAACCAGTTGCCCACCAAATCTGTCAATCGGTCCTCTCTGTAATACTCGTACTGGAAAGCAAGCCCTCTATTCTTTTAATGATTGTCTATGCTGTTTTTAAAGATGTTCAATGTGCTGCTACTGACAATGCTTTCTGGCAGTTGGTTCCAGTGTTCTACTATCCTGTTGGTGAAGAAAGTCTGCCTTAACCTTGTTCTGCTGTGGGTAACTTTAATTTTGAATTTATGACCTCTAATTGCATCATTTCTGTTAAATTCAAACATTTCTACAAGATATCCCCTCTCCAGACCATGGACAAATTTAAAGACCTCGATGAGATCTCCTCTCAGCCTTCTATATCTAAGTGAAAACATATTCAATTTCTTCAATCTTTCCTCAGAGGTCGCTTATACCATTAACCTTTTTTTCTTCTTTTTTTTCGTTATCGGCTCCCGGCTGGGGTGGATTTTCCTATTACTTCGGAGGAGATGGGCCCCACTATCGCTGCTTAGCCAAACCAACATCCTGTCCTCCATGGTACTTCATGGGGTGGAACATACCAACCGAATTGGCAGCACTCATTGGTTCCATGCACTGGCCACATCAATCATTTTAAAACTTCTCCACCCATGGCTCGCGGGCAG
>JAOTOL010001148.1:0-297500 GCA_034440575.1 Imbricaverruca yamaguchii | reverse complement strand
ACCAGCTGTGCTGTCGTGCCACACTTCGCCTATTATTGGAAGGCTTATCTGCTGGGGATTTGATACAGAAACAGGCCAACAAACTGGAGGACTCCGTTCCCCATATGCAGGTAGCATCAGCCGCTCTCACCAGATCCGGCGCCGCCTTCTTCTCCTCCACCACAAAGTTGTCGTCGTCGTCGTCGTCCTCGTCGAACATGACGAGCGGCACCGCCTGCGGGCTGGGTGCTGCCGTGTCGTCCAGCTGCTGTTCGGCGGTGGTGCGCGCCCTGGGCCTGGGAGCCGCCGGCCGGGCGCTGCTCGGGCGTGGTGTGCGCGAGGTGCGCGGCCGCGGCGCTGAGAAGCCGGCACCGCCATCGCTGTGTGTCCGTCAGTGGCGCGTCAACAGAACGCACTGCGGATCACAGTCGCTGACGAGAGGGTGCGTCCGCAACTGGCGTCAAATGTCGAGCCGTTAGTGGCGCGTCAACGGGGCGTACTGTAAACAACTGCCGCAAACGATATGGTGAGTCAGCAACCGGCGTCAAATGTCGAGCCATCTCACCTTCGACCTTCAAAGCAACAGTTAGGTGGAACGCAACGTTTTATACGCGATTGTCACTATCTTCTCCAAAATAGCAGCAAGAAACAAAAAATGATGATGATTAATAGCGAACCTTCAATCAGGTTCAGCAGTGTCTCATGATACTCCACCTGCAATCCTTGCTCGGCCAGCTACCGGAGCGCCGTGTCGCCTACCCCCGCGTCCAATTTACCCGCCATGTTGCACACAGCACCGTGGCGGCTGGGGCGTACTTGAGCGGACCGGTGGTATCGGTGACGAAGCCTCCCGTCTCGGCTGGCGCCATCTGCATGGGCTTCAGCTCTGGCTCCGGCTCCGGCTCCGACGTCGGTATCAGCATCGGCTCTGGCTCCGGCTCGCGGCCCAACATTTCATCATCGGTCGCAATGCTCTTCTCTAAAAAAACAACGTCGAAGACGTGAAACACGCAGAAACGTAACGTATCAATCAACACAGCTTGCATTTATGTGCAAACATTTGCTGAAAAACGTCCTTAATCAGGACGAACCACCATTAATTTGACTGACTACAATCACAGCATGAGCCACCTTAACCATTCATTGATGTCAGCCGCTGTATGTGCATTGAGCGTACCATTGGTATACAACTAGGTGCGACGAAAAGCATTTAGCTGATAAGTAAAACAGCCACTTATATTCGATTTCTACTGCCTGAGCATTCGACACCCAGCCGAACCCGTCTGATGCGTGCCTTGGATAACGGGGGCGCATAAAATATTTTGTTTGCTGAGATAGCCGGCAAACGGTGCGCTGTCTACTATATAAATACAGAAACATAACGCAGAAATACCTACGTCTAATACTTCCATGAATACCTTAACTAAAATGTTAAGACAAACATTCATTATCCACGAAGGACAAAGCATGAGAATGTAGGCAAGATTTGACGTTTATGCTTCAGTTTCAATTGAAATGGCGCGACCAAGAAGCAAAACAATCCAACCACTCGACATCATGCAACAAACCTGTACAAAATGATATATCAACACCGACCGTGCCTATTAGCGTGAGTGTGCGAGGATGGGTGTGGGTGTGGGCGTGCATGTATGTGCGGGTGGGTGAATGTGTGGATGCGCGTGTGCAGATGTGTGCGTATGTGTGCGTGTGTGTGGCACGTTTATGTGCAACTGCACTGGCGGATCCAAGGTGGGGGGATTCCGACCATGCCCCCTGAAGCGCCTCAAAGGGGGGGGGGGCATCATGTCTTTTGGCCCCCCGAAACCAACAGAAGTAAACCAAATTAAAATACAGTAACTTTGAAAATAACTCTCCGGGTGAAAGAATGTCCAATTTTAAATGTATCCTAAGAATAGTTTGCAAGTCTAATATGGCAGCATAGTAGATTTTGACGCACATCGAGGGTTCTATGCTATTTAAGTTCTGCTTACAGCAATAGTTGACAACATCAGCAGTTTCATTATTCCTTAGTCAGACAGCTTCATGAACTTAGTGTAGCCAATAACGGGCAAGCAAACCCAGTGGGCCAGATTTCGCAAGCGAAATTTGAACAGGATTGTTTTGTGCGTGTGTCCAGTCAAGCCAAGTTGAGCTGCATGTTCCGTGTATTGATGTTGTGGGTCACTAAGACGAAAAGACGGGCTACGTTGGCTGCTTTTTTCTTTCAAGAAGAATAGCAAGAGGAGGTATGTAGGTATTTAATTCCTGAATCAAAGATAACTGGTGGATTCGCGGGTAAGGGAGATTCGGGTCGTAAGACCGGGCTATCAAACTTGAATGGCTTTATTGCAGTTTAAGGTAGACATCTATGAGACAAGTTTTACACATGTACCCTCCTGAGGCAAAGAAATAGGCTACGTTTGGAGACTTCTATTTTAAGTATATCATTGGAAAAAATTATTTAAAAAAAAACAATTTTGGAGATATTTTCCAAGAAATTGATCCTTCAGAAATGGGTCACGCAAGGTAAGGTTAGGTGAACTTTTCAAAGTTGAATCTTTTCATGCAAAAGATTGTTTGAAAATGTTCAATATATGAAAAACAATGTTTTCTTGGATGGAAGGTTACGTTAAATTGGGCGCCATTTTTTATTACTTTGAACATCACTTTTAATGCTCTTACCCAAACCTAAGCACCCGGTTTGGTGTTACTTTGCCTCCCAACTGAAAAGTATGAACTTCCAGAGGAAATGAGTGGACAATGAGGAAATCATGCTGACAATGTTTATAAGCACTGCGTCAGAAAAGGAAATTACAAGTACTCAAATATTACCTTGCACTGCAAGCTTACCCCTATGGTGATACCACTGTACACTTGGATGATGATTTGGACGACCATGCTCAACAAGGAAATACTCGGATAATAGGTTATAATAGGAAATACTCTGATCATAGGTCTTTTCTTTACATACACGGTACATAATGTGGGCGTACCAAAATGCCTATCTCTTCGGAAATGGTACCGATCGACGCGTCTCCACCGTGCGCGTCTGAATAGGGTATTTTCCACCTTCACAGACGGACATGGAGCACGTGGCACGTGATTTTCGTTTCTCAAAAACCACATTGGCTTAATCATGGGCCCCTTTGGGACACCCTGGACGCCATCCCGTGCCCCCATCCCACCAGGTGACCTCAGTTCCACTCGCCGGAAAATATCTCCTACCGAGATATTTTCCTGTGTAGAGTGGCCGACACTTTGTCCCGGTTTCGCTACGTTGCGGCAAAAACGAATTCCTAACTGGCGGGTTCCGGGTTCGATCCCCGGGCAATGCCACAGCCGCGTCACCAATGCCGCGGCCGCGCCACCAATGCCGCGGCCGCGTCACCAGTGCCACAGCCGCGTCACGAATGCCGCAGCCGCGCCACCAATGACACAACAGCGCCACCAATGCCACAGCCGCGTCACCAATACCGCAGCCGCGTCACCAATGCCACAGCCGCGCCACCAATGCCGCAGCCGCGTCACCAATGCCACAGCCGCGCCACCAATGCCGCAGCCGCGTCACCAGTGCCGCTGCCGCGTCACCAATGCCACAGGTGCGGCGCCAATGCCGCAGCCGCGCCACCAATGCCACAGCCGCGTCACCAGTGCCGCTGCCGCGTCACCAATGCCACAGCCGCGGCGCCAATGCCGCAGCCGCACCACCAATGCAAGAACCGCGTCACCAATGCGGCAGCCGCGTCAACAATGCCACAGCCGCGCCACCAATGCCACAGCCGCGTCACCAATGACGCAGCCGCGCCACCAATGCCGCAGCCGCGTCACCAATGCCACAGCCCCGTCACCAATGCCGCAGCCGCGTCACCAATGCCACAGCCGCGGCACCAAAGCCGCAGCCGCGCCACTAATGCCGCAGCCGCGTCACCAATGCCACAGCCGCGTCAACAATGGCACAACCGCGCCACCAATGCCACAGCCGCGCCACCAAAGCCGGGTCCGCGCCACCAATGCCGCGGCCGCGCCACCAATGCCGCAGCAGCGCCACCAGTACCACAGTCGCGTCATCAATGCCACAGCCGCGTCACTAATGCCGCAGACGCGCCACCAGTGCCGCAGCCGCGTCACCAATGCCGCCAATGGCACAACCGCGCCACAAATGCCGCAGCCGCGTCACCAATGCCGCAGCCGCGTCACGGAATCCCGCAGCCGCGTCACCAATGCTGCGGCCGCGTCACCAGTGTCACAACCGCGCCACCAATGCCAGAGCCGCGCCACCAATGCCACAGCCGCGTCACCAATGCCACAGCCGCGTCAACAATGCCACAACCGCGCCACCAATGCCGCGGCCGCGCCAAAAATGCCGCGGCCGCGCCACCAATGCCGCGACCGCGCCACCAATGCCGCAGCAGCGCCACCAGTGCCACAGTCGCGTCATCAATGCTACAGCCGCGCCACCAATGCCACAGCCGCGTCACCAGTGCCACAGCCGCGCCACCAATGCCGCAGCAGCGTCACCAATGCCGCAGCCGCGTCACCAATGACGCACCCGCGTCACCAGTGCCACAGCCGCGCGACCAATGCCGCAGCGGCGCCACCAATGCCGCAGACGCGTCACCAATGCCACAGCCGCGTCACCAATGCCGCAGCCGCGCCACCAATGCCGCAGCCGCGTCACCAATGCCACAGCCTCGTTACCAGTGCCACAGCCGCGTCACCAATGCCGCAGCCGCGCCACCAATGCCACAGCCGCGTCACCGATGACACAGCCGCGCCACCAATGCCGCAGCCGCGTCACCAATGCCACAGCACGGTCACCAATGCCGCAGCCGCGCCACCAATGCCGCAGCCGCGTCACCAATGCCGCAGCCGCGTCACCAATGCTGCGGCCGCGTCACCAGTGTCACAACCGCGCCACCAATGCCGCAGCCGCGTCACCAGTGTCACAGCCGCGACACCAGTGCCACAGCCGCGTCACCAATGCCGCAGCCGCGCCACCAACGCCGCAGCCGCGCCACCAATGCCGCAGCCGCATCACCAATGCCACAGCCGCGCCACCAATGCCGCAGCCGCGTCACCAAAGCCACAGCCGCGTCACCAATGCCACAACAGCGCCACCAATGCCACAGCCGCGTCACCAATGCCGCAGCCGCATCACCAATGCCACAGCCGCGCCACCAATGCCGCAGCCGCGTCACCAGTGCCGCTGCCGCGTCACCAATGCCACAGGTGCGGCGCCAATGCCGCAGCCGCGCCACCAATGCAACAACTGCGCCACCAATGCCGTCACCAATGACGTAGCCGCGCCATCAATGCCGCAGCCGCGTCACCAATGCCACAGCCCCGTCACCAATGCCGCAGCCGCGCCACCAATGCCACAGCCGCGTCACCAATGCCGCAGCCGCATCACCAATGCCACAGCCGCGCCACCAATGCCGCAGCCGCGTCACCAGTGCCGCAGCCGCGTCACCAAAGCCACAGCCGCGTCAACAATGCCACAGCCGCTTCACTAATGCCGCAGCCGCGCCACCAGTGCCGCAGCCGCGTCACCAATGCCGCCAATGCCACAACCGCGCCACAAAAGCCGCAGCCGCGCCACCAGTGCCGCTGCCGCGTCACCACTGCCACAGGTGCGGCGCCAATGCCGCAGCCGCGCCACCAATGCCACAGCCGCGTCACCAGTGCCGCTGCCGCGTCACCAATGCAACAGCCGCGGCGCCAATGTCGCAGCCGCGCCACCAAAGCAACAACCGCGCCACCAATGCCGTCACCAATGACGTAGCCGCGCCATCAATGCCGCAGCCGCGTTACCAATGCCACAGCCCCGTCACCAATGCCGCAGCCGCGCCACCAATGCCGGGGCCGCGACACCAATGCCGCGGCCGCGCCACCAATGCCGCAGCAGCGCCACCAGTGCTACAGTCGCGTCATCAATGCCACAGCCGCTTCACTAATGCCGCAGCCGCGCCACCAGTGCCGCAGCCGCGTCACCAATGTCGCCAATGCCACAACCGCGCCACAAAAGCCGCAGCCGCGCCACCAATGCCACAGCCGCGTCACCAATGACGCAGCCGCGCCACCAATGCCGCAGCCGCGTCACCAATGCCACAGCCGCGTCACCAATGCCACAGCCCGCACCAATGCCCACCGCGACACAGCGCGTCACCAATGCCACAGCCCCGTCACCAATGCCGCAGCCGCGCCACCAATGCCGCAGCCGCGTCACCAATGCCGCAGCCGCGTCACCAATGCCACACCCGCGGCACCAATGCCGCAGCCGCGCCACCAATGCCGCAGCCGCATCACCAATGCCACAGCCGCGTCAACAATGCCACAGCCGCGCCACCAATGTCGCGGCCGCGCCACCAATGCCGCGGCCGCGCCACCAATGCCGCAGCAGCGCCACCAGTGCCACAGTCGCGTCATCAATGCCACAGCCGCGTCACTAATGCCGCAGCCGCGCCACCAGTGCCGCAGCCGCGGCACCAATGCCGCCAATGCCACAACCGCGCCACAAATGCCGCAGCCGCGTCACCAATGCCGCAGCCGCTTCACTAATGCCGCAGCCGCGCACAGTGCCGCAGCCGCGTCACCAATGTCGCCAATGCCACAACCGCGCCACAAAGCCGCAGCCGCGCCACCAATGCCACAGCCGCGTCACCAATGACGCAGCCGCGCCACCAATGCCGCAGCCGCGTCACCAATGCCACAGCCGCGTCACCAATGCCACAGCCCCGTCACCAATGCCGCAGCCGCGCCACCAATGCCGCAGCCGCGTCACCAATGCCGCAGCCGCGTCACCAATGCCACACCCGCGGCACCAATACCGCAGCCGCGCCACCAATGCCGCAGCCGCATCACCAATGCCACAGCCGCGTCAACAATGCCACAGCCGCGCCACCAATGTCGCGGCCGCGCCACCAATGCCGCGGCCGCGCCACCAATGCCGCAGCAGCGCCACCAGTGCCACAGTCGCGTCATCAATGCCACAGCCGCGTCACTAATGCCGCAGCCGCGCCACCAGTGCCGCAGCCGCGGCACCAATGCCGCCAATGCCACAACCGCGCCACAAATGCCGCAGCCGCGTCACCAATGCCGCAGCCGCGTCACGGAATGCCGCAGCCGCGTCACCAATGCTGCGGCCGCGTCACCAGTGTCACAACCGCGCCACCAATGCCACAGCCGCGCCACCAATGCCACAGCCGCGTCACCAATGCCACAGCCGCGCCACCAATGCCACAGCCGCGTCACCAGTGCCACAGCCGCGTCACGAATGCCGCAGCCGCGCCACCAATGCCGCAGCCCCGTTACCAATGCCACAACGGACTGACTGACTCATCGACTGACTGAATGAATGACGGACTGACGGTCTGACTGAATGAAAGATTGGCGGACTGACCGATTGACTGAGGGAATCTGTCGCACTGATTGTCGCACTGACTGACCGACTGACCGAGTCTTGGGAAATGCATCGTGGGGCCATAGATATACCACCGGGGCTGGGAGATGCATTTGGATTGAGCCCGAACATTTGCTGGATGCGTTGGTGCCAAACTTCTCCAAAATCATGGGCATGGAAATGGGATTCGACTGCGGGTGTCAAAAGCTCGCGAAGCGAGCAGCATAGGGCAGGTAAGCCCGGCAGAGGCCGGGCGTCCTGACCTAGTCACCAGCACATATATTAATACTATAAGGATTTTTTTTCGGTACATATTGTGGGCGTACCATTAGGCCAATCTCATTGCAAATGGTACCGATCGAATCGTCTCCACCGTGTGCGTCTGAATAGGGTGTTTTCCACGTTCTGAAACGGACATTGAGCACGTGGAACGTGATTTAATTTTCTCAAAAACCCCATTGACTTAACATGGCGATCGCACTTTCTGTCGTCTGTTGGGCGGCCCGAATCGCAGCAGTGCAGCTGGCGAACCAATGCACCGATCGGCACGAAACCAACACCACGCTGTAGCCGCATCCATGCGACACACGAGCGGTGCAAAAATTGCCATTGCACGTGGCACGTGCACACGTGGGGCGCGTGAAAGTCCGAGGTGGCATATTTGACACATTTTACACTATTGGGTCTGCCGCTGCCAAACGGCTCGAATCGGAACGACCGTGATGCTTCCATCACCCGGCTTCATGTGCCGGCTACATTTGCCCAATTGGCACATGCCACCTACCGTGTAAACTGCAGTCGTCAATGAATGCCGATTGGCACGTGTCGCACGCACGTGAAATCGGCTCCGATTTACACGCTATTAACCCCTATATAGGGCCACATTTAAGACACAAATGTGACACACACTTGTAGCGGCATCTCTTCTCATGCCCACGCTGTCTCTGCATTTTCTTCAACCCAAATACTTTGGCCGCAATCGCCGATACCCCGAACCATTGCAAAGCGGCCTCTTCGGGCGTCAAATTGCGCTTCAACATGGGAAGACCTCGACTTTTCGGACCGCTTCTTAAGCATGGTCCGCGTCCAGGGTGTCCCCTTTGGGACACCCTGGACGCGACCCCGTTCCCCAATCCCACCAGGTGACCTCAGTTCTACTCTCTCCTATGGATAGATTTTCCTGTGTAGAGAGGCCGACACTTTTGTCCCAGTTTCGTTACGTTGCAAGAAAAACGAATTTCTAGCTCGGGGGTTCCGGGTTCGATCCCCGGGCACGGTGCGAGCACTAACTGAATGAATGACGGACACAGCCGCACCGTGCCCGGGGATCGAACCCGGGACCCCCGAGCTAGAAGAGCTAGCCACAGCCGCGCCACCAATGCCATAGCCGCGTCACCAATGTCACAGTCGCGTCACCAGTGCTACAGCCGCGTCACCAATGCCGCAGCCGCGTCACCAATGCCACAGCCGCGTCACCAGTGCCACAGCCGCGCCACTAATGCCACAGCCGCGTCACCAATGCCACAGCCGCGTCACCAATGCCGCAGCCGCGTCACCAATGCCACAGCCGCGTCACCAATGCCACAGCCGCGCCACCAATGCCACAGCCGCGTTGACAATGCCACAGCCGCGCCACCAAATGCCGCAGCCGCGTCACCAATGCCGCAGCCGCGTCACCAATGCCGCAGCCGCGCCACCAATGCCACAGCCGCGTCACCAATATCACAGCCGCGTCACCAACATCACAGCCGCGCCACCAATGCCACAGCCGCGCCACCAATGCCGCAGCCGCGTCACCAATGCCGCAGCCGCGCTACCAATGCCACAGCCGCGTCACCAATGCCACAGCCGCGTCAACAATGCCACAGCCGCGTCACCAGTGCCACAGCCGCGTCACCAATGTCACAGCCGCGCCACCACTGACACAGCCGCGTCACCAATGCCACAGCCGCGTCACCAATGCCACAGCCACGTCACCAATGACGCAACTGGGGACAGCAACGGCATGTCCTTCACCAGCAGCACAACGCGAAAGCGTGCCCCTCAAATGCCGACCCGAGTATGGTGGCGGTATTGACAAACGTAACCCGCAAATACCAACCCCCCAATACGGTTGCGGCACTGACAAACGAGTCTCGCAAATACCGACCCGAGTATTTTGGCGGTACTGTGTGCCGACACAGCACGCGCGTACCTCCCCTTGCCCTGCGTGGTATGCTTAGATTAGCACTATACCAACAACCAACAGGCAGCGGTGGGTGTGACAGGCGGTGTGAACCTCCTTGTCTGCACAGTAAACACTCCTCGGTGCTCTTCATCAAGAGTGGGCTAATGGCGGCGCCATGACAAAATAATCTCGTCACTCTCTTCATTCTCACTCACACGCTCACTCTCGTCATTCTCGTCACTCTCAACACCACTCCCCCCTTATCCTAGCTACAGATTATCTGGCGGAGGAGTAAACAAAACTAAAACCACTTAGCCATCCGGGAGATGTCCCCATCTAGCCCCGACCCTTACCACTTAAAATAGCACACATACTAACAACTCCCCCAGCATTAATGTATACTTGTCACTGAATTACTGATTGACTAACTGATTGAATGACTGACTGACTGACTTACTGACGCCCTCACTGTCCCACGGACTGCCTGCCTGATTGAATGAATGAATTAATAATTAACTGACTGACTGGATGACTGATGGCCTCACTGACTGGCTGCCTCACACATTGACTGACTGACCGACTGACTGACCCAATGACTCACTCACAGACTCACTAACTGACAGCCTGACTGCCTGACTGACTGGTTGACTGAAGGAATGACAGACTGACTGGACTGACGGTCTGACCGTTTGGCGGACTGACTGGCGGACTGAATGACGGACTGATTGACTGTCAGACTGACTGACTGACTGAGTGACTGACGGACGGAGTGATTGACTGAAGTGAGACCCACTAACTGAGACGGAGTGAGATGGAGAAAGACTTACTTCCAGACTGATTGACGGTTTCATTGACTGATGTACTGATGGGCTGATTGGCTGATTTACTGATGGAATGATAGACCGATTGACTGACGGACTGGTTGACTGATTGACTGATGGACTGACTGACTGACGGGATGTCAGACTGACTGAAGGACTGACTGACTGACTGACGGACGGACGGACTAACTGACTGATTTATTGATTAATTGATTGACTGAATGACAGACTGACGATGTGACTGGGTGAATCATTGACGGACCGGCCGATTCACTGACGGAAACTGTCGCTCGTATTGACGCACGTACTGACTGATTGATTGACTGACTGACGGATTGACTGGCGGACTGACTAACGGTTCGACTGACCGACTGAGTGACTGACGGACGGCGTGATTGACCCACTGACTGACTGATTGACTGATGGCCTGATTGACTGATGGCCTGATTGACTGATGGCCTGATTGACTGATAGCCTGATTGACTGATGGCCTGATTGACTGATGACCTGATTGAATGATGGACGGATTGACTGACGGGCAGACTGACGGGATGTAAAACTGACTGACTGACTGACTGAAGGAATGACTGAGTGACTGACTGACGGACGGACTGACTGACTGATCGACTGACTGAATGAATGACGAACTGACGGTCTGACTGAGTGAAAGATTGGCGGACTGACCGATTGACTGACGGAATCTGTCGCACTGATTGTCGCACTGACTGACTGACTGACCGACTGACTTGGGAAATGCATCGTGGGGCCCTAGATATACCACCGGGTCTGGGAGATGCACTTGGATTGAGCCCAAACATTTGCTTGATGCGTTGGTGCCAAACTTCTCCAACATGAAGGACATGGAGAAGGTATTCGACTGCGGGTGTCAAAAGCTCGCGAAGCGAGCAGCATAGGGCAGGTAAGCCCGGCGGAGGCCGGGCGTCCTGACCTAGTTTTTTTTCACATATATTAATACTATAAGGATTTTTTTTCCGGTGCATGCTATGGGCGTACCAGTATGCCCATCCCATCGGAAATGGTACCGATCGAATCGTCTCCACCGCGCGCATCTGAATAGGGTGTTTTCCACGTTCTCAAACGGACATTGAGCACGTGGCACGTGATTTTATTTCCTCAAAAACCCCATTGACTTAATCATGGGCCCCTTTGGGACACCCTGGACGCGACCCCGTGCCCCAATCCCACCAGGTGACCTCAGTTCCACTCGCCTACGGAAAATCTCTGCTACGGAGAGATTTTCCGTTGTAGAGTGGCCGACACTTTGTCCCAGTTTCGCTACGTTGCGGCAAAAACGAATTTCTAGTTCGCGGGTTCCGGGTTCAATTCCCGGGCACGGTGCGAGCACTGACTGAATTAATGACGGACACACCCGCAGGCCGCACGCAATGACGGACATGCCGCGCCACCAATGCCACAGCCGCGCCACCAATCCCACAGCCGCGCCACCAATGCCGCTGCCGCGTCACTAATGCCGCAGCCACGCCACCAATGCCGCAACCGCGTCACCAATGACGCTGCCGCGTCACCAATGCCGCAGCCGCGCTACCAATGCCTCAGCCGCGTCACCAATGCCGCAGCCGCGTCACCAATGCCACAGCCACGTCACCAGTGCTACAGCCGTGTCACCAATGCCGCAACCGCGTCACCAATGCCACAGCTGCGTCACCAATGCCACAGCCGCGTCACCAATATCACAGCCGCGCCACCAATGCCACGGTCGCGCCACCAATGCCACAGCCGCGTCACCAATGCCACAGCCACGCCACCAGTGCCACAGTCGCGTCACCAATGCCGCAGCCGCGTCATCAATGCCACAGCCGCGTCACCAATGCCACAGCCGCGCCACCAATGCCGCAGCCGCGCCACCAATGGCGCTGCCGCGTCACCAATATCACAGACGCGCCACCAATGCCACAACCGCGTCACCAATTCCGCAGCCGCGCCACCAATGCTGCGACCGCGTCACCAGTGCCACAGCCGCGTCACCAATGCCGCAGCCGCGTCACCAATTCCACAGCCGCGTCACCAATCCCACAGCCGCGCCACGAATGCCGCATCCGCGTCACCAATGACGCAGCCGCGCCACCAATGCCGCAGCCGCGTCACCAATGCCACAACCGCGTCACCAACATCGCAGCCGCGCCACCAATACAGCCGCGCCACCGATGCCGCAGCCGCGTCACCAATGCCACAGCCGCGTCACGAATGACACAGCCGCGTCACCAAGGCCGCAGCCGCGCCACCAATGCTGCGGCCGCGTCACCAGTGTCACAGCCAGGTCACCAATGCCCCAGCCCCGTCACCAATGCCGCAGCCGCGCCAGCAATGCCGCAGCCGCGTCACCAGTGCCACAGCTGCGACACCAATCCCGCGGCCGCGTCACCAGTGCCACAGCCGCGTCACCAATGCCGCAGCCGCGCCACCAATGCCACATCCGCGTCACCAGTGCCACAGCCGCGCCACCAATGCCACAGCCGCGTCACCAGTGACACAGCCGCGCGACCAATGCCGCGGCCGCGTCACCAGTGTCACAGCTGCGCCACCAATGCCGCGTCCGCGTCACCAGTGTCACATCCGCGTCACCAATGCCACAGCCGCGTCACCAATATCACAGCCGCGCTACCGATGCCGCAGCCGCGTCACCAGTGCCACAGCCGCGCGACCAATGCCGCGGCCGCGTCACCAGTGTCACAGCTGCGCCACCAATGTCGCTTCCGCGTCACCAGTGTCACATCCGCGTCACCAATGCCACAGCCGCGTCACCAATATCACAGCCGCGCTACCAATGCCGCAGCCGCGTCACCAATGCCGCAGCCGCGTCACCAATGCCACAACCGCGTCACCAATGCCAGAACGGACTGACTGACTCATCGACTGACTGAATGAATGACGGACTGACGGTCTGACTGAATGAAAGATTGGCGGACTGACCGATTGACTGGCGGAATCTGTCGCACTGATTGTAGCACTGACAGACTGACTGACCGACTGACTTGGGAAATGCATCGTGAGGCCCTAGATATACCACCCGGGCTGGCATTTGGATTGAGCCCAAACATTTGTTTGATACGCTCGTGCCAAGCTTCTCCAAAATGTAGGACAGGGAGAAAGAATTGATTGCGGGTGTCAAAAGGTCGCGAAACGAGCGGCATAGGTCAGTTTATCCCGGCGGAAGCCGGGCGTTCTGACCTAGGCACATATATATAGGCACGTATAAGGAATTTATTCGGTACCAATTGTAGGCGCACCATTAGGGCTGGCGCACTGGTAATGACACCGATCGAATCGTCCCCACTGCGTTAATAGTGTGTTGTACTTGTTAATAATGTATTGTCCAAGTTCTGAAGTGTACGTTGAGCACGTGGCACGTGATTGAATTTTCTTTTAAAAAAAACCATTGATTTTACATGGCGATTGCAATTTCTGTCGACTGTCGGACGGCCCGAATCACAGCAGTATAGCTGGCGAACAAATGCACCGATCGGCATGTAAGCAACGCCACGCTGTAGCCGCATCTATGCGCCACAGAAACGGTGAAATAAATGCACATCGCACGTGGCACGTACACACGTAGGGCGCGTGGACGTCGAAGGTGGTATATTTTCCGCATTTTTCACGATTGGGTCTGCCGCTGCCAAACGGCTCAAGTCGGAACGACGGCAATGCCACCATCGCCCGGCTCCATGTACCGGCTACATTTGCTCAATTGGCACCTGGCACCTACCGTGCAAACTGCAGTCGTCAATGAATGCCGATTGACACGTGTCGCATGCACGTGGAATCGGCTCCGATTTACACGCTGTTAACCCCTATGTAGGGCCACATTTTCAACTCAAACGTGACACACACTTGTAGTGGCATCTCTTCTGATGCCCACGCTGTCTTTGCATTTTTCTCGACCCAAACACTTCGGTCGCAATCGCCGATAACCTGAACCATTGCAAAGCGGCCTTTTCGGGCGCCAAATTGCGCCATTTGGAATTGGCGCTATTTGGGAACATGGGAAGATTTCGAGTTTTCGGGTCGCTTCACTTAGCATGGGCCATTTTGGGGAACCCTGGACACCACCCCGTGTCTCAATCCCACCAGGTGACCTCAGTTTCACTGGCCGAAAAATCCTTCTTCGGAGAGATTTTCCTGTGGAGGGAAGCCGACACGTTGACCTAGTTCCGCTACGTTGCGAGAAAACTAATTTCTAACCAACGATAAATTCTCTTCCCCGCACTTTGCTTCAGCTAGATCGGCTTTTACAGCGCCTCAGCGAGCAGCCGCTGTGACGCCTTCCAATGATGGTCACTGTCTAAAGGACTGATTGACTGACTGACGGAATGAAGAACTGACTGATAGTCTGACCTACTGACTGACTAATTTATAGAATGACTGACTGACTGATTGCCTGGCTGATAGACTGACTGATAGACTGACTGACTGACCGGCTGACAGAGTGATTGACGGACGGACTGAAGTGACTGAACGGACTGAGTGACTGATTGACTGACTGACTGAATGACTATCAGACTGACTGACGATCTCACTGCTGATGGACTGACTGACGGGCTGACAGACGGACTGACAGACGGACTGACAGACTGATTGACTGACTGAATGACTGACGGACGGACTGACTGATTGACTGACTGACTGGCTTAATGACGGCCTCACTGGTTGATGGACTGATTTTACTGACTGACTGACGCACTGGCTCTTGGTCTGACTGACTGACGGACTGACTTACTGAGAAACTGACTGACTGAATGACGGGATGACTGACAGACTGACTGACTGTCGGTCTCACTGACTGACTGAGTGACTGTTAGGTTTGTTTAGGTTAGGTTAGGTTTTGTTAGGTTAGGTAAAGTTAGGTTATGCTAGGATGACTGACTGACTGACTGACTGACTGACGGACGGACTGACTGACTGCCTACTGCCACTCCGGTTAGCTTGGGGAAATATGTTACTGATTCAATAATTCGTCATGTATTCAACATTCATTCGATTGTTTATCCATTCATTCATCATTTACCAAGCTACTGCTAATAAGCTGTAGCGAAGGGCAGATATAAGGATGCACACGTTCACTCTCTACCATGCATTGTAATAGAAGTACCTCTTCCCCACCAGTACACCTGAGGAACTGGGATGGTAATTGGTTCTGAAGAGGTGGCACGCGATGTATAGCCTCTCTGTATTGAAAGTCATTTGATTGAGCGATAAAAATTGTTTGATTTGCTCACGCCCAGCTTCGGCTAGATTCCGTAGACATACCAACGGGACTGGGGGATGCATCTGAATTGAGCCCAAACATTTGGTGATTCGCTCCTGCCAAACTTCTCCAAAATGCAGGGCAGGAAGAAAGGATTCGACTGCGGGTGTCAAAAGCTCGCGAAGCGAGCAGCATAGGTCAGATCAGCACGGCGGATGCCGTGCGGTCTGACCTAGTCTTGTGATTATTGCTATATGTTTTGGTATTATTGCACTTAACACGCGCCCTGGAGAGGGGGGGGGGGAATCCGCCCTCCCCTCCGGTTTTTCGTACATAACCCCAGATTGTACCGTCAGATGTACGCCATTGTTTGCGTACCTGCTTAAATATATCTGGCGCGTTGTTTAAAGACAAACGAGAATCGGACGAACATTTTTAGAGTTAGGGGCCGTTAAAATAAAACAAAGTTCAGCGCCAGAATACAAAAATCGGCGTTGATGCGCTTTCCGTATATTGGCAAAAGGGAAGTGTTCTTGGCAACACTAGCGACTTGTTTGATGTATATGGTTATGCTATGTAGTTTTAAAGTCATGTTAGGTCACCGAGGTCAAGTCAGGTCAAGTTCATGGCAGGTTAATGGAACCGAACTTGGCCGACTGGAATGTTGTCATGAATGCAAATGATTGTCATGCGATTGATGTCACTTTGCATGTTACTCCCTACACATTCTGAAAACTACTGTCATTGTGTACCTAAACGATTCCATAGTTTACCCATGCACTTCACCCATTTTTTTGCGAAGCCGATTGCGCCGAGCCGCCAAACGGAGCAGTCGGGCGGGTGGCCTGGTTACGGTAACTGGAGCAGGTAATGGCCTATTAATGTGCTGCTATATAAGTGATTTGAGGTCAAATGCCAGGTCTAGCATCTGTATTGCATCATAAGTCATGTCCAAAACATCACTGATGCCTATTTCGCAGCATTTAAACACAACCACAGCAATCCAGAACAATGACAAGCCAAGCCACGCAAAACCATAAAATTTGGAACTTTTGATGTCATTTGAACTTGAAGATATTGACCTAAGGTCATTAAATTTGCACACAATAGAGTTCACTATCGTACCCATCCACCCTGCGAATGTTGTTGCTCCAGCTTTAATAGGAGTCGAGATCTTTGGGGGGGGGGGGTGGCGGCGGAATCTCCCTTTCCAGTGCACGTAATTTTCAGATGCCCCCCAGGGTGCGTTGTAAGGTATCCACAAAACACGTTTTACACATTTCACCCCCAGGAAGCAAGCATATAGGGTTAGGTTTGGTTCAGCTTGGTTAGGTTAGGCTAGGTTGTGTTTTTCTGGTTAATTGAAAATTATCAAAAACTTCTGAAAATAAATTTTCACAATAAATTCATTTTCTCCCAGAACATATTAGGTTTGGCTAGGTTTTGATTCATGTTTTATTTCCTTGACATTAAAAAAAATCCTTTCAACAAATTCTGATATGGAAGGGAATTAGGTAGTACATTAATGCTTCAACGCGTTTTATGAACCCTTGGAATATATCTTTCCAATGCAATATTTATGAATGTGACTGGCATCAATTAGGACCACTTATTTCCTGTGCAATTGTGCACTAATTTGTAAGCAAAATAACACCAAAAAGGAGGCTTTGAGTTTCATGAAAAGCAATATTTAAAAATTAACATAAAAATGCAACAGAACGTAACACGCGTCCTGGATGGCCTCTGAAAATTGCGTGTACTGGAGGGGGCGGATTCTGCCCCCTTAAGATCTTCGCTCGTATTAAAGCTGGAGAAACGAAATTCGCAGGGTGGTTGGGTACGGCAATACACTCTATTGTGTACCAATTTCAGGACTTTAGGTCAATATCTTCAAGGTCAAATAAGGCCAAAATATCAAACTCTGGTTTTGTGTGGATTGGCTTGTCGTTGTTCTGGATCGCTGTGATTGTGTGTAAATGCTCCAAAATGGGCATCGATGAAGTTTTGAGCATTACTAATGATGCAATACGGATGCTAGACCAGGCATTTAATCTCACGTCACCTACATAACAGCACTTTATCAGGTCATTACTTGCTCCAGCTACCGTAACCGGGCCGCCCATCCGACTGCTCCGTTGGGCAGCTCTGCGCAATCGGCTTCGCAAAGAAAGGAGCAAAGTACATGAATACAGTATTGAAACGCTTAGGTACACAATGACAAAAAGTAGTTTTCAAGATGTGTAGGGAGGAACATGCAAAGTGACATCAATCGCATGGCGATAATTTGCATTTATGACAACATTCCAGTTGGCCAAGTTTAGTTCCATTAACCTATCATGAACTTGACCTGACTTGACCTCGGAAACCAAACATGACTTTAAAACTATATAGCATAACAATACACATCAAATAAATCGCTAGTGTCGCCAACAACACTTCTATTTTGCCAATATACGGGAAGCGCATCAGCGCCGATTTTTGTTGTCTGAGGCTGCGAAGGTGTTTGGCATTAACGGCCCCTAACTCCAAGAAAAATCGCCCGATTTCCGTTGTTCTGACTTTAAATAACGCCCCGGTAATTTCTAAGCAGGTACGCACAGAAAGGCGTAAATCGGCCGGTGAAATCTGGAGATAGGGGCGAAAAAGCGGATGGGAAGGCAGATTTCGCCCCCCCTCCAGGGCGCGTTTTAACCTAGCCTAACCTCCCATTGAGATATAATCATGGATTGAAAGTCAAAGGGGGTATTTTGATACATACAAAACTTTGCTGTTCTTGTTGTGGAAAAATAATTGTCTAACCTAAGATGTGTAGGAATAGAATGTTGTGAACTCAAAGGTGCATACTGAAGTATATATCTGTCCATATTTTCAGTCTGGATTCTCCATCTCATCCTTCTCATGAAGGGGTAACTTCCGCCTCCAACCTCTCCTGTCTCGATCTTTTGTCTGCACCAGGAGTCGGCCCCAGCCCAGCCTCTGCCTGCTGAGATCCATATCTGCACCACCCTCATGAGACTGAGATCAGCTTGCTCGCTGATACTCCAAGTAAGAAATTAACTTGAACAATTTTCTCAATAATGATTATCTTGGAAACAGCTGCTAATGTGGTCAGGTAAACAGCAGGTCAGGAATTTTGCACTGTGGAAAGCATGGGAATAGAACAAATATGCAACCGGTTTAATGGTTCTAGCTTACTATGCAAAAGATTGACAATTTTTAGATGTTTCGTTCATTTTTTTTTCTTGAACAAAGATAAGCCTGTTGCTGATGCGAACATAATTTGACATAAGCCATGGTGTGTATTGCAGTACTTTTGCTAACATTGCTATTACACCAAAGATAATGGCAGGATGGGCACTCTCCAAACCCATCCAAACCCTCTTTCAAATCCTAGGCACGCCATTGGCGGGAGGAGGGGGAGGGGAGGGGCGGGGCCGACGCCCAAATCCGAAAGTTTCCCCCCGAAACCGGTGGGCTAGATCCGCCAGTGTGCAACTGTATGTGAGCATTTTCGTGTGGATCACTTTGGCATAAACTAAGTGAGTGGTGAAGTTTTTTAGACCTTCCGATCTTTGGTGGGGGGTTGGTTGGCCAGGGTTGAATTAATGATCCTTCGTTAGGTGTGAGATGTCGAAACGGGCACAGAAGGATGTCGAAATTTGCCATGGAATTAGTGTCATTTAAAATGCTTTTGAAGTCTTTCAGAATCAAATTTGAATCAATGTTGTAGGTGCTTGCGACTGGAGCATTAGCATGACACTTATAAGTGAGGTACTGTTAGATAGGAGACACGAAGACTTCATAAGCACGCATCATGGAGCAGGATGTCGATACTTCTTGGACGATGCCGATTGAGCGTTCAGAAAGATGTATTTTCCACCCTATTTAACGAATAATTTATTACTGTGGTTGGCTCAGAATCGCAAATTCGTGGCGATGGTCGAAGTAGTATGCAGTTCAAGAATTTTCAAGTACTTTTTAACGATAATAGGTGAGGAAACTACGAGATCCGGCAATGCATGTGATTTTTTTCAATTGCTTTACTTACACTGACATGATTATAGCCACGTAGTAAGGGTTCAGACTGAACTGGATAGGTATGTGCCGAGATACCTTGCAATCATTTTCGAGGCTTTTGGTGCATGGTAAATACTTTTTTGTTTTTCTTTTTGGCGGTCTCACCTGGGCACCATGATTGTGTATGTGCACCAGATACACCGATGCGGACGGGCAGATCAGCGGCAGGCGCCAGGCGACACCCGTGACGCACCTGAGTGTAGTCAGTGAAACACACACGTACACACACACACACACACACACACACACACACACACACACACACACACACACACACACACACACACACACACACGCACGCACGCACGCACGCACACACACACGCACGCACGCACGCACGCGCACGCACACGCACGCACGCACGCACGCACGCACGCACGCACGCACGCACGCACGCACGCACGCACGCACGCACGCAATCACGCACGCACGCACGCACGCACACACACACACGCACGCACGCACGCACGCACGCACACACACACAGCCGACCGAGAACGTCAGTCCAATGTTGCTCAATGCCAATGATCCGCGCTGTGCCTGTGCCTATAGCTGAGGCTGTGACAGTGGCAGTGACCTGGCTGTGGCTGGGACAGCGACCGTGGCTACGGTGATGCCTACAGCTCAGGCTGTGACTGGAACAGTGACCGTGTCTACGGCGGTGGCTACAGCTCAGGCTGTAGCTGGGGCAGCGGCCGTAGCTACAGTGGTGGCTACAGCTCAGGGCGTGGCTGGGACAGTGACCAGTTTGTGGCTGAGACAACGGCCGTGGCTACGGTGATGCCTACAGCTCAGGCTGTGGCTGGGACAACGGCCGTGACTGCAGGCTTCACCGACAATCATGCGCCGGCCGCCGGTGGCAGTCGGCTGCGGGGCACCATTGCAGTGGGGTACTGCATACCACGGTACTGCAGTGGTGACGGCCAGTGTCAGCACGACACGGCCAGCAGGCTACCCCGAGTCACCTGGTTCCGGCTGTGAAGGCATCTGGGACTGGCTGGGGGACGGCGACGGCCGAACCGACACAGGCCGCGCCGAGCCGGGTCGCACTGAGCCTGGACGCGGCTTTCGCACCACCTCGGGCTCCTGATCACCGATATCAGCTGCGACTGGACACAGCGGTGAACCAGCCGTAGGGCCCATCATAAACACACAGACGCATGCACGATTATATATACATATATATATATATATATATATATATATATATATATATATATATATATATATATATATATATATATATATATTGGTACATATATACATATACGCATGTATATATGTATGCATGTACGTTAGGTTGGTCCGATTTGCACACTTCTTGCCAAAATTGATAGCAGCTCCCCCTCATTTAGTGCATTTTGGGCCGCTGAACACGATGGACGTATCAGAAATGCAAATTTATCGCATCTTTTGATGTTTCCGGCCACTTGAAGATGTTGGCCGGGATCAAATTTTGGACATTCTTGTGTCTCATAAGCGGACTGGTGGAAAAATTAGTCTGCTTGAGCATTACATCGTCGGGGCAATTCATTTTAGATCACTTGACACCGTTTCCAATATTCTAGTTGTCTTATTACCTCATATTTCAAGTATGGAAAGTTCGAGCGGTTCCCTGGGCTGCCAACAGATGGCAGGCCTAGCGAGCCTGACTGCCTTCCAATACCTTATGACGGACGCATTTGTACCTTCCACCAAGCGTGGTTTGGCGTCTTGATGCACTGCTACCGTCCCAACTAATTTATCCGTTATGCTTTATGCGAATTAGAGATGCAAATACACAAAAATGGGGACAGATTCTACAGTGAAATAATCGCACATATTGGTTGAACAGAGGTGGTACTGCGCAGAACATGCACTGCGAAGCCTGGCCGGAATCGCAACGAGGTAACCAGTGTCTCCCCTCATATCTGTATGCATTTTATAAAAGGTGTATTCTATGTATTTCGTCCGAGCATCACCATTCCGCCGCCACCACCGGGGCACGCCGCAATAGCCCGCCGCGCTGAGACTCGCCGCAGCGGCGCTCACTCACTCACTGGCCCGGAACCGGCGACGGAAGGCCACATTATTCAGACTTATTCAGGCTATAGCCGCCCTGGTGGTCCCTGCCGGTGACAGCCGCCTCCGACTCCATGGTCAGCTTTACACTTCGCTCCGTCGCCTGCGTGTGGCAGTGCATGCCAGTTCGCAGAGGCTCGTCCAGCAGACGCGCCAGCTCATCGCCGTCAAGTGGGCGGGTTAGGGGTTGCTCGATATCTGCCTGGTGGTGATGCAACTCCACCAACTCCATGAAGTTGCTGGCCCGGAGATTGATTTCCGGGCATTTGTAAGCCCGGACTGGCTGCCTGGGTTGCCGGCGCTGACGGGCCTCACCGATGAGCTGGCTAGCTCGGGCCCGGATCTCTCGGCGTTCGTCCCCGAGCATGCCGGGGACGACGGTCTCAGGGTTCGCCATCATGGCGTTCCCGCAGTCTCCTCTGCACCTAGGCCAGATCATCGCCTGTCATGTGGCGGCGCAGCCGCTCGAGCTGGTCGTACAGGTGGTGCGGCACTTCGACCAGGTCCAACCGGTGTCTGACTGCCAGCAGTGTTGGGATGTAAACGCCCACAACGTACAATGAAAGCGTCTGCAGCTTGGCACTGGGGCTCTGTTGGGCCATGTAGACACGCAACAGTCTGCTCTATGCGGTGTGCCTCCGGGCCATACTGAGCTAGCCGTGAACGCGCTGCGCTACTTCGTTTCCATCGCCCGAAGTCACACACTGGACGCGCTGCACCAGCAGGCGCAGATCTGAGCTCAAGTTGCGTCTGACATCATCTGACAGCGGCGGCAGCTCAGCTGTTGTCAGGGGCTGGAATTGAGCGACAGGCAACTGGTGCACAGGGCCCGACAGCAACTTTCCGATGGGAACCGAGAAGCTGGAGGGACTGGTGTTCGGCCCATCGAGCCTCTTGAAGAGGGCTATGTAGGGCAGCTTGGCCTGATGGAGGAGGCAGGCCGCTCAGGCCAGCGGCCGGCCTAGCAGCTTTTCGAATTGGGCCATCCAACCGCCTTGCCAGCCCACCACCTCGTTAGTCCCACCGCCTCCCACGGCATGGGTGGCAGTGGCCCGTGTGCCGCGCTCAACCAGAGAGCGCAGCAGCTGCTAGGCGATAGTCGCTCCGGTGTGCCGCGCTTCGCAGTTAAAGTGCCCGACAAATACATCACCCGCGTGGGCGTTCACGGATATGTTGTGAACCTTTTCGTGTCGGATTCCTGCCACCCGGGCCGTGTTGGGCCTAGCTGCCCTACAAGAGCCCTCTTCGCTGAGCTCGCTGCGAAGAGTCTCGCTGGGCCGACCACCAGTCCCTCCAGCGTCTCGGATCCCATCGGCAAGCTGCTTTCGGGTCCGGTGCACCAGTTGCCTGTCGCTTAGTTCCAGCCCCTGACAACGCCTGGGCTGCCGCCGCCGTCAGATGATGTCAGACGCAATCTGAGCTCAGATCTGCGCCTGCTGGTGCATTGCGTCCAGTGTGTGACTTCGGGCGATGGAAACGAAGTAGCGCAGAGCGTTCACGGCTAGCTCAGTATGGTGCGGTGGCACGCAGCACAGAGCAGACTGTTGCGTGTCTACATGGCCCAACAGAGCCCCAGTGCCAAGCTGCAGACGCTTTCATTGTACTTTGTGGGCGTTTACATCCCAACAGTGCTGGCAGTCAGACACCGGCCGGACCTGGTGGAAGTGCCGCACCACCTGTACGACCAGCTCGAGTGGAAGCGCCGCCACATGACCCACAATGATCTGGCCGAAGTGCAGAGGAGACTGCGGGAACGCCATGATGGCGCACCCTGAGACCGTCGTCCCCGGCATGCTCGGGGACGAACGCCGAGAGATCCGGGCCCGAGCTAGCCAACTCATCGGTGAGGCCCGTCAGCGCCGGCAGCCTGGGCAGCCAGTCCGGGCTTACAAATGCCCGGAAATAATCTCCGGGCCAGCAACTACATGGAGTTGGTGGAGTTGCAGCACCACCAAGAAGATATCGAGCAACCACTAACCCGCCCACTTGCTGGCGATGAGCTGGCGCGTCTGCTGGACGAGCCTCTGCGAACTGGCATTCCCTGCCTCATGCAGGCGACGGAGCGAAGTGTAAAACTGACACATGGAGTCGGCGGCGGCTGTCACCGGCAGGGACCGCCATGGCGGCTATAGTCTGAATAAGCCTGAATAAGGTGGCCTTCCGTCGCCGGTTTCGGGTCAGTGAGTGAGTGAGGGCCACTGCGGCGTGTCTCAGCGCGGCGGGCTGTTGCGGCGTGCCCCGGTGGCGGCAGCGGAATGGTGATGATCGGACGGAATACATAGACTACACCCTTTCCAAAATACATACAGATATGAGGGGTGACACTGGTTTCATGCTGATTGCCATGTTGCGATTCCGGCCAGGCTTTGCGGGGCATGTTCTGCGCAGTACCACCTTTGTTCAACCAATATCTGCGATTGTTTCACTGTAGCATCCGTTACTTTTTTTTTTGTATTTGCATCTCTAATTCACATAAACCATAGCCGATAAGTTAGTTGAGACGGTACCAGTGCATCAAGACGCCAAACCACGTTTGGTGGAAGGTACAAACGCGTCCGTCATAAGGCATTTGGAAGGCAGTCGGGCTTGCTAAGCCTTTCACCTGTTGGCAGCCCAGGAAACCGCTCGAACCTTCCATACTTCAGAAGGCGAAATCTGAGGTAATAAGACAGCTAGAATCTTGGAAACGGTGCAAAATGATCGAAAATGAATTGCCTCGACGATGTAATGCTCAAGCGAACTCATTTTCCAACCAGTCCGCTTATGAGATGCAGAAATGTCCCAAATTTTGTCCCTGCCGAAATCTTAAAGTAGTCGGGGCCATCAAAAGATGCGAGAAACTTGTATTTCTGATGCTTCCATCGTGTTCAGCTGCCCAAAATGCATAGAACGAGGGGGAGCTGCTATCGATTTTGGCAAAAAGTGTGCAAACCGGACCAACCTAATGTACGTACATATACATTATATATATATATATATATATAGGTACATATATACATATACATATATGTCATATATACATATATACATATACATATACATATATGCATGTATATATGTATGCGTGTACATCCATGTATATACATACACGCATGCATACATATATGTCGAAATATTTTTTTTTGGTGTAGGTGTACATATTTTGCGATGAACTTCCTGGATCATTGGCACGCAATGGTGTCAGTTAGCTTACAGTATTAGCCACAGGCAGAACTCATGGCCTCACCAAGATCACACATAACAGCTTGTGCATCAAAAGCGAGGTCCTTTGGAACGCGCATTGGATTTTAATGTGGTATTTCATCATAATACTCCACCTTTCAACCACTATGATTATCTGATTCCTCTTGGATAAGAACTTACTTTCACTTTTGATCTTTTTCTCTTTCTTCTCCTCTCCCTTTGAATCTCTGCAACAAAAGCATAACGTTTTGATACTGGTGTGTCGAAGACTGTACCTACCACTGGCTGTTACCGAATGTGAAGCGGACCTATTTGGGGAGGTTGGCTTAAATACATGGAATACAAAATTAAAATGCCCAGACCCGTATGCTCGTCAGCAAACACAGCAACGTTTGTTGGACTCATGTGATAAACGAGTGAAGAGGTCGACTCCACGCTAGGCTAATCAGATCTGGAAAGTGGCACCGTACTTTCGTAGCAAAACTACAGCTGTCCATAAATGGTGATATTTCACTAGAACTACGAGATCAACAGCAAAAGCTAATTAAAAGCGGGAAATCGGGGAAAGAAAGCTCTTCGGAGAAATATCCCTCACCTGTAGGTGGCAAATATCAATGCTTTCAATGAAGGTTATTCAGTATCCTTTGAGCCGTCTTTAAGGGAAGGGAATGGGAATGGAAATGTTATTATAGTACATGTCCACATGTGCGATTTGTTCTTAAGATCAGCAGAAATCACGTCATGAAAAGTATTTCGATGAAGACGGGCTAAATGTAACCTTCAAAATAGCAAAACATACTGTGTCCACCATGCAGCTTTATTCTTAACCAGACAGGCGCATACTCCAATGTTGAGACTAAGGGCGCATATGCCACACCTTGGAGGCGCCCTCATCCTGCAAGGCTTCTTTTAGCAGTGCGATCATGATTCTTTGGAGGTCATTAAGTGCCCATATAATTCTGAAAGACCCATTTATGCGCAGGGGAAGCCCTTGCAACATGTCAGGCACTTACACATACTTACGATCATTTTTGTCCTAAAGAAATTAATTGCCTAGATAGGTTACGTTTCAGGGCTGCTTTTCGTGGTCTGTCTTGCTACGCCCCATTTTCACAGATGCAAATAATGGAATACGAGCTTTCGGTCCCTGACGAAAACCTGACGTAGGGCCAACAAGCGAATCAGACATCTTGTGCTCCAAAATTTTTGCCGATGAAAGGTGCAACAAACACATACATAATGCATAACAGCCATGACACAAAATCCCTGTTAGTGACATTTTCGAACTTAACAAGGCTTAGTGGGAATGTGTGTTAGCCTTTTGAATTAAAAGAGCAAATTTACGCTCTGGGATAGTCCCTAAAGACCCAGGAGGCCCCTTTTCAGCTCTGGGGCCTTTTTAATCTCTAGGAGCCCCACTCGGAGCCAAGAAGGGGCTTTCTATGAGTTTGAAGGTCTTTTTATATCTAGATATGTCCTTTGGTGGCTGGAATGACCTTTTTATCGACATCCAATTCGCTAAATAAACGGGGATTATATTGGGTAATGTGGTTTGATTCCAACAACTTTTAAACAACTATATCTACGCTTATACTTTCTGCTAAATATAATCTACGCTGTCAGAAGACAATCCATTTCAAATTTACAACAGCATTAAACTTCGCTTCCAGTCTTAGTCTCAATACTGCATTTAGGTGGTCAGACATGTTGACACTGAGCAATTGGCTGATGCGGCTTCAAGCTATGCCTAAATATGGTACAAGGATATGTGTTTCGCAACATTTCCAATGTCTGCATTGCTGGTTTATATGGAAAGGGGTCCATTTATACTTCAACAGCAGTATAAATGGACCGCTTTGGTTCCTATAAGTTTGGTATCTTTGGTTCCTATAAGTTGGTACAACAAGTTGTTACAATTAGTTGTAAAGAGTTTTCAATAAGCTCGGGAAGAAATTTGCAAACCGTTTCTACCGTGCAGAGCAATGGCATCTAATATTAGTTTTACTTGGCGGATCTGGAAAACGTAGCCAAGGTACAACATCTCATGAGCATTGGGGTAGCCAAGATTTTCTTAGGGGAGGTTGGGAAAAATTCCATGACAAAGAGAACGTTGTCAGCGTGTTGAAATGTTTTGGTTTGCGTCATAAAATATCTCAAAATGTCTTCATCCATCTAGCGTACACTTGGTTCTTAAGGGGGCGGACACCGAGTCAGCCCTGGCAGTGCTTCTGCCCACGAGATCATGGTTATATTTTTATAGTTTCATGAGAATTCACCGCCTCTCAGACTACACATAATAGACGCACTCTCCGACTATTAATTGCGAAGACCCCTTACTTTTTTGATTTTTTATGCTTGCTTTTGTCCTTTTCTTCCTTCTTTGCTTTTTTCTCCTTATCTTCTCCACCCTCTTTCCTTGACCTCTTATTGTCGTCTTTGTCTTTCTTACTCTGCAAAAGAGGGTGCGAAGTCAACGTTCACTATATGTAGCCACGACGATCGCTCACGCGTCAGTAAGTTCCAGAACACACTGATTAAACCTACACTGACTTAACGCCAAAATGACCATCCACCACCAATTGACGCAGTGTTCGAGTACTGCGATCCACAAAGTGAAGTGCTCATTAGGTTGGTCCGGTTTGCATACTTTTTGATAAAATCGATAGTAGCTCCCCCTCATTTTATGCATTTTGGGCCGCTGAATACGATGGAAGCATCAGAAATGCAAATTTCTCACATCTTTTGATAGTCCCGGCCACTTGAAGATTTTGGCTGGGACCAAATTTTGGACATTTCTGCATCTCATACGCATGCTGGTAGGAAAATGAATCCGCTTGAGCATTACATCGTCGAGGCAATTTATTTTCGATCATTTGGCACTGTTTCCAAGACTCTAGCTGTCTTATTACTTCAGATTTCGCCTTCTGAAGTATGGAAGGTTCGAGCGGTTCCCTGGAATGCCAACAGATGGCAGGCTTAGTGAGTCCGGCTGCCTTCCAAATGCCTTATGACGGACGCGTTTGTACCTTCCACAAACCGTGGTTTGGCGTCTTGATGCACTGGTACTGTCTCAACTAACTTATCGGTTATGTTTTATGTGAATTAGACAAGCAAATACACAAAAATGGTAACAGATTCTACACTGAAATAATCGCACATATTGGTTGAACAGAGGTGGTATTACACAGAACATGCCCTGCTAAGCCTGGCCGGAATCGCAACAAGGTAATCAACATGAAACCAGTGTCACCATCATATCTGTATGTATTTTGCAAAAGGTGTATTCTATGTATTCCGTCAGATCACCTGTCATCACCATTCCGCCGCCGCTACCAGGGCACGCCGCAACAAAACGTCGCGCTGAGACTCGCCGCAGCGGCGGTCACTCACTCACTGGCCCGGAACCGGCGACGGAAGGCAACTTTATTCAGGCTATAGCCGCCCTGGTGGTGGTACCGGTGACAACCGCCACCGACTCCATGGTCATCTTTTCACTTCGCTCCGTCGCCTGCATGTGGCAGGGAATGCCAGCTCGCAGAGGCTCGTCCAGCAGACGCGCCAGCTCATCGCCGTCAAGTGGGCGGGTTAGGGGTTGCTCGATATCTGCCTGGTGGTGATGCAACTCCACCAACTCCATGAAGTTGCTGGCCCGGAGATTTATTTCCGGGCATTTGTAAGCCCGGACTGGGTGCCCCGGCTGCCCATGTTGACGGGCCTCACCGATTAGCTGGATAGCTTGGGCCCGGATCTATCGGCGTTCGTCCCTGAGCATGCCGAGGACGACGGCCTCAGGGTGCGGTATCATGGCGTTTCCGTGGTCTCCTCTGCACTTCGGCCAGATCATCGCCGGTCATGTGGCGGCGCTGCCGCTCGAGCTGGTCGTACAGGTGGCGTGGCGCCTCCACCAGGTTCGGCCGGTGTCTGATTGCCAGCGCTGTTGGGATGTAAACGCCCACAACGACAATGAAAGCGTCTACAGCTCGGCACTGGGGCTCTGTTGGGCCATGTAGACACGCAACAGTCTGCTCTGCGCGGTGTGCCACCGCGCCATACTGAGCTAGCCGTGAACGCTCTGCGCTACTTCGTTTTCATCGCCCGAAGTCACACTACAGTCACGAAGGGCGCACTACACCAGCAGATCTGAGCTCAGATTGCGTCTGACATCATCTGACAGCGGCGGCAGCTCAGCCGTTATCAGGGGTTGGAACTGAGCAACAGGCAACTGGTGCACCGGGCCCGACATCAGCTCGCCGATGGGAACGGAGAAGCTGGAGGGACTGGGGTTCGGCCCATCAAGCCTCTTGAAGAGGGCTATGTAGGGCAGCTTGGCCTGATGGAGGAGGCAGGCCGCTCGGGTCGGCGGCCGGCCTAGCAGCTTTTCGAATTGGGTCATCCAGCCGCCTTGCCAGCCCACCACCTCCTTAGTCCCATCGCCTCCAACCGCATGGATGGCATTAGCCAGTATGCTGCGCTCAACCAGAAAGCGCTGCAGCTGCTAGGCGATAGCCGCTTCGGTGTGCCGCGCTTCGCAGTTAAAGTGCCCGACAAATACATCACCCGCGTGGGCGTTCACGGATATGTTGTGAACCTTTTCGTGTCGGGTCCCTGCCACCCGGGCCGTGTCGGACCGGGCTGTCCTACAGAGCCCTCTTCAAGAGACTCGATGGGCCGACCACCAGTACATCCAGCGTCTCGGGTCTCATCGGCGAGCTGATGTCGGGCCCGGTGCACCAGTTCCTGTCGCTCAGTTCCAACCCCTGATAACGGCTGAGCTGCCGCCGCTGTGAGATAATGTCAGACGCAATCTGAGCTCAGATCTGCTGGTGTAGTGCGCCCAATGTGTGACTTGGGGCGATGGAAGCGAAGTAGCGCAGCGCGTTCACGGCTAGCTCAGTATGGCGCGGTGGCACACCGTACAGAGCAGACTGTTGCGTGTCTACATGGCCCAACAGAGCCCCAGTGCCGAGCTGCAGACGCTTTCATTGTCGTTGTGGGCGTTTACATCCCAACAGCGCTGGCAATCAGACACCGGCCGAACCTGGTGGAGGCGCCACGCCACCTGTACGACCAGCTCGAGCGGCAGCGCCGCCACATGACCGGCGATGATCTGGCCGAAGTGCAGAGGAGACCACGGAAACGCCATGATAGCGCACCCTGAGGCCATCGTTCTCGGCATGCTCGGGGACGAACGCCGATAAATCCGGGCCCAAGCTATCCAGCTAATCGGTGAGGCCCGTCAACGCCGGCAGCCTGGGCACCCAGTCCGGGCTTACAAATGCTCGGAAATAAATATCCGGGCTAGCAACTTCATGTAGTTGGTTGATTTAAGGCACCACCAGGCAGATATCGAGCCACCCCTGACTCGCCCACTTGACGGCGATGAGCTGGAGCGTCTGCTGGACGAGCCTCTGCGAACTGGCATTCCCTGCCACATGCAGGTGACGGAGCGAAGTGTAAAGCTGACCATGGAGTCGGCGGCGGCTGTCACCGGCATGGACCGCCAGGGCAGCTATAGTCTGAATAAAATGGCCTTCTGTCGCTTGCTCCGGGTCAGTGAGTGAGCGCCGCTGCGGCAAGTCTCTGCGCGGCGGGCTGTTGTAGCGTGCCCCGGTGACGGCGGCGGAATGGTGATCACAGGTGATCTGACGAAATACATAGAATACACCTTTTACAAAATACATGCAGATGAGGGGTGACACTGGTTCCATGTTGATTACCTTGTTGCGATTCCGGTCAGGCTTTGCAGGGCATGTTCTGCGCAATACCACCTCTGTTAAACCAATGTGTGCGATGATTTCACTGTAGGATCTGTTGCAATTTTTGTGTATTTGCATCTCTAATTCACATAAAGCATACCCGATAAGTTAGTCGAGACAGTACCAGTGCATCAAGACGCCAAACCACGCTTGGTGGAAGGTACAAACGCTTCGGTCATAAGGAATTTGGAAGGCAGCCGGGCTCGCTAGGCCTGCCATCTGTTGGCATTCCAGGGAACCGCTCGAACCTTCCATACTTCAGAAGGCGAAATCTGAAGTAATGACAGCTAGACTCTTGGAAATGGTGCCAAATGATCGAAATGAATTGCCTCGACGATGTAATGCTGAAGCGGACTCATTTTCCCACCAGTCTGCTTATGAGATGCAGAAATGTCCAAAATTTGGTCCCACCAAAAATCTTGAAGTGGCCGGGGCCATCAAAAGATGAGAAATTTGCATTTCTGATGCTTTCATCGTGTTCTCCGGCCCAAAATGCATACAATGAGGGGAGCTGCTATCGATTCTGGAAAAGTGTGCAAGCCGGACCAACCTATTGCTCATGGACTGGATTATGTGACCAGATCTGCACTAAACTCAAAATTGAAGCTGTATTTGTGCTGGTGGTTTACTCCTCCCTACGACGCCGACTGCGCGGCACAGCCTCTTCCGACGTCACTGAGCCATAGCCCGTGCATACTTAGCTATCAATTAGCCAAACGGGCTTCAGCTCGCTTCGACCGTACCAAGCTGTCAGTGCATTGCGGCCGGACATTGTCGGGGGCCCTTTCCCGACTGTGGGCGGGGATCGAACCGCTCCGGCTGTCTGCAGCTGTGATGGCACACCAGGACAGCATTACCAAAACCACCGCCATCACTGGCCACACCATGATTTCGTGATGTCATCCAACACTACAGCCGCGCCAAGTCCGGCCCAAGACGCCAAGTCCGGCCACCATATAGGAACGTCAACACCAGAAACGACGGCCGGGCGCCCGGCCAGCCGACAACTTCTGGTAGCTCAGGCCATGGCCTAGTGGCTCAGAGCGCCGTGGCACCCAGTCGTCGTGGCAGTCCTGCACCGGTAGGCCGATACATTACTCTGGTCAACGAAACCTGTCCTGAGTATTAGGACTCTGATAGTCACGAGTGTTTACCATCGATTGCCTTACTGTTGCCGTCTCAAAGACAAACATATCATTCTTGTGAAATGACTAATGCGGCATAGTGCAATGAGGCTCACCTGTCCAGACTTGGACGGGACGGCCAGGATCACCCGTTCAGGTCATAGATGAGGCCATCCAGGTGAGTAAGGACACCCGAAGGCGGCCTCGCTCGGCCTCGGAGGTGCTCACCATATGATAATAATAACCGATATTGATAATACCCTGAAAACTTCCACATTAAACTGCTGGAAGTAGCATTTCTCCTGTCGCACGAAGTGACTTAAGTAGGACAGGGTTGTAAAACGACGAACAAATCAGGATTATTTTCCTTGTGCATAGCAAAAATATAAACGGTGCGCTCTGCAAAGCTTTAATGTGGGGCTTACTTGTCTATCTTAGACTAACCAGCAATCAGCTACGCACAAGATCATTTCGTGGATTCAGCCTTGGAGTGAGATAAGATGAAGTGTTAGTTCTCTGCTTCGAGCTCGTTTATACCATTGGAGTTTCCTTGTTTTTAAAGTTGTTGGTGTTATACATCTTTCCAGCATGCTATTGTTATTCAAGTTATGGTTAGAAATAAATACTATTATCGGTTATCTTTGGACGCCATGGAATACGACGAAAGGGACCAAAACGGCCGACGCATACATGCCTTCCCAGGGAGGTTGTACGTGACGCTTCCCTGACCGACTTGTCGTACGGAAGTGAATCTCTCATTGTACGCAATGTGAAACCAAAAGCGTATACTAGCCAAAACGTGGAAACGCACGAGATCAGCATATGCAGTTTGCTTGGGCCATCAGCTTGATGTTTAATCCTCCCCCCACAATGAGCGACCTCCCAGTTAACTTGCTGAAATTGGAGAGCAATGCATGAATTAGACATCAGGCTCCGTAGTAACTGGAATGTGATAAAGTTTGCACTAGGCATCCGGCCCAACACACGGAGACGAACTCCATAAGGTTCTAAGTTCAATCTAGAAACAAGGAACGAAGAGAACATGAAGTAAAGCAATAGTGTGTGGCAGGGTCCGTTTCCTGTTGTGACCCCGGAAACCCGACAGGGTGGGGGTGGATGTAACCTAGAGTTGTTTTCTGCCTAACACCAAAACCGGCCCGAGGAAGCGTGCCTTCGCCTCGCACATACGACTGATAACCTTTGTGAATCTCCTGGTATTTTTGGTCTGGCCATGCATGAGTCGCCAAGCTGTGACGCCATTTAGGTGGCAATCTTTGTCGAATGTTGGCTCCAGGCATAGAATGTACTCTGCTCCATACAGTGCAAAGTGCTGCGGTGGTTAGCGCTGCCATATTTAGATGTCCTCAGACCACGCGTCTTACGGATGGCCCCACGCTAAATGGGGTCCATCCCTACCAACCTCGGATAGCCTCCAGAAAACGTTGCACGGTATCATTAGCACCTTCATTACTATTCAGTCGCCATTTTCACTATTTCATTGGTATCATACATACAACTGCGTATACAAAACACGTAACTCATATGTGTCTGATAAAAATAACTTTGGCCATGGGTCAGGTGAAAATGCAGAAGTAAAACTTTTCCAAATGTATTTGACGCTGCGACCCTTCACAATAACGACGCTCATGATCATGGTGAAAGGTAGAAATGCCGTACATATATTTAGAAAACTTGCCATTCTGATTGTTTTATATTCTATGATGCACGAATGTCAAATTATTTGCTTTCAATACAATTTGAGAATGAAATACCAGGAGCTGATTAATGTCTCTTTTCACGCAATACATCGCAACGCACCTTTTTCTCTGGAGACTTGTTGGTGGAGTCGGACAGAGAGACACCGTCCTTGGCCTTCTTGGGCGACACGTCACGCTTGCTTTTCTTGACCTTATCCCTTTTGCTTCCCCCAGAGAGCTTCTCACCGGCTAGAACCTTCTGAACTGCAGCCGATGAATTCGTCTGCGGAAACAAACCCAGAAACAAAAGTTGACGAAATGACAGCAACAACTGGAGGGACTTCCACTTTTTGCACAGGCTATGTCTAATATCACAAATGTCATTTAAAGCTCAGATCCTTTGCAATTAATGATTAGTAATTGTAGTCGTGGGAAGCATTAAGAAGTGAATATTCGTTCATTTATACATATGCACATATGTGCATATGGATATGTACACACACACACACACACACACACACACACACACACACACACACACACACACACACACACACACACACACACACACACACACACACACACACACACACACACACACACACACACAAACACACACACCCATACGCGTAATGCGTACAAAGCGAGAACTGTGACTCGTCACCGACTGTCGAGGACCATGTGAAGGCACCAGTTGACAAGGCTCAGACTTGGAATGGTAGTAGTCGTGCATGTCTAGTCATGCTCTGTCTATATAGCTATGGAGAAGAGCAGCATGTCAGGCCATTAGAACGAAACTGAATACCGAGGACCGATGCGATAACCGAGGACCGATTTCGCACGGACGCAACCAGGGGGAAAATGTGGGCGTTTGCTCCTTTCCTCGCTCAAAGCGTTTTTTTTTCTAGCGAAGGCGCTTCAAGGTAGAAAAAGCACTTCATCCAGGGAAATGATGCCACATCCGAAGAAATGGTGAGCATCCAGAGAGAAAATACCCTAATAATCAAATTACCTTCATCCGACCCTGCCGGTGTGTGAACTATGCGAACGTGCTGTGAAAATCGAGGACCGTGTGTGAAGGGTTCCTACCATCCACCACATGCGAGGGCCGCTTCATCCATGTTGTCTTCTCAGACGCCCTGTGCGGTATCGACGTTTATCATAGCCACAAGTATATCATTGAGTCTGGCACCTGGCGTCGAGCAGCAAGCCGCAACGTGACATCCGCTAGGAAGCAACGTATATTTCCTGGTGACGTCAAATACTTCCCTTGTAACTTAGTTTCAGTAATTCGAAGTCACGATCACGGAGCATCATGAAATTGTGTTCAATATCAGATGCTCCTTAGTGCGACCGTACTGAAATACTTGAATAATGTTGCTTGAAATACAATGTGTTCTTCATTTTCCGCTGCTACCCAGCTTGCGCAGTAGTGGAGAGCGGCATGGAGAAGCATTCCATAATATATACAATGATTTTCAATTAATTCCTCAAACCCGAATGCGTCGGACACAATGTGAAAACATGCGATTACATACGATACAGGCTCATCTTCCCTCACCCGTCTTCCATTTCACCTCGAGGCACGTTAAGCTTAACGTCAAGCTTGGAGGACTATTAAGCGCCTCCTGCCGGGCACAGGGGAACTGACTCTACAAGTACTGGTGGCGCCTTTACCGAATCCCCTGCTGCGGAGAATTAACACAAAAGATTGTACCGGCCGATATACGTCATTTTTTGTGTACCTGCTTAGAAATGAACGGCACGTTGTTTACAGTACGAAAAACGAAAATCGACCGAACAATTATCGAGTAAGGGGCCGGTGAACTAAAAAAACATTTCTCAGCCCCAGACTACAAATATCGGCGCTGATGCGCTTCCCGTACATCGGCGCTGTTTTTTTCCGTACCTGCTTAGAAATTACCGGCGCATTGTTTAAATGAAGAAAAATTAAAATCGGCCGAACAGTTTTTAAGTTATGAGCCGTTAAAGTGTTTTTTTTTTAATCGCAGCGCCAGACCACAAAAATCTGCGCTGATGCGCTTCCCGTATATTGGCAAAAGGGAAGTGTTCTTGACAACACTAGCAGCTTGTTTGATGCATATTGTTATGCTATATAATTTAAAAGTCATGTTAGGTCGCCGAGGTCATCATGACAGGCTAATGGAAGAAAGCATGGTCAACTGGAATGGTGTCATAAATGGAAATGACTGTCATGCGATTGACGTCACTTTGCATGTTACTCCCTACACAGCCTACTGTTTGTCATTGTGTGCTTAAGTGTTTCTATACTTTATTCATGTATTTCACTCCTTTCTTTGCGAAGCCGATTGTGCCGAGGCGACCAACGGAGCAGTCAGGTGGGCAGCCCCGTTCCGGTAACTGGAGCAGGTAATGACCTGATAAAGTGCTCCTATATAGGTGACCTGAGGTCAAATGGCGGATCTGGCACATGCATTACATGATTAGTAATGTCCAAAACATCATTAATGCCAATTTTGTAACATCTAAACACAATGTAGTTGCCGATTAGAAAGTAAGTGCCGAGCACGGGGAAGGACGTGTATTGGCAGTGTCCGGCGACCCAGCCACGAGCACCGGCCACGCGTCCCCTCGACCAACTGCAGGCAGTCACCCCCGCGCGCCGCCGACCTAGCCGCCCCAACCACAGACCGCGCTGCAGAAACCGCTGACGGCCGTGACCACGTGACAGTGACCACGTGACCACGTGACGCGCCGAGTGCCACGTGACACCGGCGCCACCGGCGCCGGCGGGCCTGCGTGGCGCAGGGCCAGCTCCAGCACCAGCTCACTACAGCAAATTAGGAAAACCCGCAGGTGGCGCAGATATCTCCCCCCGGACATGCGCGTGTTAAATATTGACGGGTCACTTTTATAATAGGATGGCGTGGCTTATCATCAATTCCCCATATGTTCAAGCCTACTGAATGAAGTATCAGTAGATTGAGTTTTGCTTGGTAATCTACATTGCTCGGCTATTGTATGTGTTTAGTACTTTATATGTACATAAGCAGTCTCCAAGGTTAAGGCGTATTAGCATTATTGTGACCTCAGGAGTTCACGAGACATGATTTATACACATTTTACCCCCATAAAACAGAACAAAAGAGAGTAGGATAGTTGAGGTTATGTCAGGTTATGCCTTTAAGAGGGAATGTTTAGAGAGAAACCTTAATTATTCCATATATTTTTATAACGAAGGTTCAGATGAGTTACGTTAAGTTATATTGTATTTCCAATATTGTAACTTTCGAATTTCTCTTTTGATTATTCTTAATCTAAAAACAGGTTCCCAACTACTTGCAAGCTGAAAAGAAAACATTTCAAACAGAAATAAGTGGTCACATACTCTTAGTCATTTCCATAACTACAGTATTGAAACATTTTCCCACCAATCTGACCAGCACGTTAAATCACACATTTACGAGATCACCCTAAGGTTACGTGTACAGATTTCAAATTTTAGGACTCACATTTTTTATAGTAACGAATCCAGCGAGCAGCAAAAATCACGAAGTTGGAGCCCGAGGCAGACAGTCACAACGCCGGGGACAGAATAGCAACGAAAAGTCAAAACCCAAATGTGTGGCTCAAGTCAGTGTAAAACATTTCGGCTTCATGAAGCCAAAGATAGCTTCGTCCAATGTCTGATTATGGGACCTATGCTAACCCTCGCCGTCTCGGGGGGTCTTCAACCCCCACAGGCTTTTCCCGGACAGTGAACGAACGGCGCACGACAGCGCACCAACATTTGGCATACGTTTTCCCACATCAATTTAGCATGCTGTTTCAAAATTTTGAAGTCAGGTCATCTAGGGTCAACGAGTTAGTCAAGGTCAAGTGAGGTCACCTCCAAAAAAAGTTCAACCAGTCATTACGCTTGAATGGATACAGATATTATAATGACACTCTCAGCGTTTGCCTATCTAGGGATCCAACAAAACGTACGAGAGTAATTGTTTTTTTTCCCGTTTTTGGCTACATATTAATGTTGCATATTTGCCTATTAGAGTTAAAATCGAAGATTCTGTCCAAGGTAAGAATTTTTTATTAGAGACTATTATGGGTAGAGCAGACCGAGAAACGTTGTTGACTTCTAGCAACGTTTCTCGGTCTACTCTACCAATTGGAAAAGGAAAATTAGAGAAAACTTTAACTCATTTCGAAGTTTCAAAAAAATATAATATTTTTTTTTTTTTTTTGGGGGGGCGAACAAAGTTATAGTCCTGGTCGATTTCGCTGTCTTTTTCTCATTCCAAATAAATTTTGTTTTCTCAAATATCCCCCAAAATGAACTCCCCAGAGCCAAAAACATAATGTAAGTCGTGAAAGTCGTGAAAATGTAGCCCCCTAGTGACGTTATTTTGGGGGAAATTGTTTTGGGGGTGGATCCGGGCCCTACATCTCGAGCGCTTTCCGATGACACCTCTTTCGTTTTCGTGGACGATTAGTTTCGATTTTAGATGGGGATTACTATCCCCCCGCAGTGTCTTAAAATTACTTTTTGAGTACCTGTGTAGATGAAAAACAAAATCACTCTGAGATAGTGAAAGATGAAAAACGCTGAAAAGATTGCACCATGATGAAAACCCAGATTGCGTCAACATACTAATAAAGTAGCAAGAGTAGCAAACATAATCATACAAATTTGGACAAATTGTATGTTGCATCCACTCTTCCTGAACCACATTGCTCAGGTCAGTACTTTCACATGCTTCTCATTTTGCCTCTCCCTTTCTTTATTGAGTTCATGAATGTAGCACGGTGCTTGAAATGAAACGGCCAATTTCATTGTTTGGTACTTCTTCACATTAATCTTTCCACACATGGCATAAGGACACCTGTGCACCGCCCTATCAAAGACCTACATTGCATGTTATACTTAGACGTGTTTGCTTCACCTGTGCATGCCGGGTGCTTGATGGCCGTGGTTTTCCTCAATGTGTATGATGACAGACCGTGATGCGTGCAAAGGTACAAAGGTAAATGCGAAGTAATTGACTGTTCCGTCCCTTGGAGAAGATAAATGTGCATCTAGGACCTGCCACTTAAACCTGCATGTACAACGTGGATGCTGGCCTCATCCAAATGCCATGAGCTGCATGTGGGTGTATTTGATTGGTCGGCATTATGTTACAGGTAACATCCACCTTGGCCACTGCTTCGCTGACCAGTCCTCATCATGCAGGCCTGATAACGAAACCTACATCCCTGGGTGGCGGTGCCGACCTACGCAATCCAGATAACTGTCATCATACCTGTGACCTGTCACGTCCTCAAATGCTGAACCAGTGCCCACAGAATGACCGTATCACAGTGTCTGTGTCTGACAGCACTTTCAAATCATCTGCCTGCATATTTCTACGTCTGCTTTTCGGCTGTAACTGGAGCGTAACTACGGCAATGTCACTAATAATGACACTGCTTTTGTTTTGCCTTTTGCGATGTGCTTATGTCCTTAGTCATTTGGTCTCAAGCGAGCATCATTTCTGGTGAAGGCCATGCCGCAACTCGATGATACAGCTGGACTTTGTAAATAAATAATACAGCACACCATCAACATTTAATATAAGAGTGAAATGAGGCATCTGAATAATCAGCACCGACGCCATTAACGGAAGCACTAACCAAGCCAATAACAACTTTTAATTGTGCATGGCTGAACTTCGAAGCGATATGATCGTGAGGGTGACTGGAAATGTGAATAGTTTCTACGAATACCAGTCAACAGCGAATCCAAAATCGTACTATCTCACGGAGATCATAATTTTGCATATCCCCAATGGGACTTGGATTCAACAGAAGCAATAACAAAATTTTAGGCTTGGGCTACATTTTAAATAATGGAGCTTGATCCCCTAAAGCTATGGAAAAAGTAGGTAATATTTAGAGAGTGCAAAAGAGGATTAGTAATTTGAGCAATTTAGCATAGGAGATAAGATTAAAAAAAGATATGAATGTGTATACACTTAGATACAGAACAATAAGGGGAGGTCTCATCAAGGTATTTAAATGTATGCATGGTCAGCAACAGATACATCTCTAGGATAATACAAATTATGCAATTAGTTAGTAGAGACCACCAACTCAAAATAAAAATGAATCATATCAGAATAAAGGCAAGACAGTCATCCTTTACTAGCAGGGTAGTTAACATTGGAACGAGCTATCACCAACAATTGGCATTATCAGTATGCAGAGCAGTCTAAAAAATAGCATAGACTGATATTATAAGTAGAAAATAATTTCCATTCATTATTTCATGGATAATTGATTGACAAATGTTCTGGACAACTAGTTCTTAATGTACACAAAGTGTAACCAAGATGACACCTGTCAGGGCCATAAGGAACATTTTTTATGTGGGAGGGGGGGGGGGAGGCAGCGGTATGTTCTATGAGATTGAAATGTTTCCTACTGGGGGAAATCAAAAGATGCCAGATATTGCCCACCAGCTTCAGAGTGTGGGGGGGGGACTGCCCTGTTTCTATGCCATTGGCCCATGTGGCACATAGTTGCATTATCTTTCACGTTTCTTTAGCTACTTATTTTGGCTACTTCTTTGGTAAATTCATAGTTTCTTTTAAACTTGTCCTCATGCCAATTTAATTGGGTGCTGGATCCATAATTCCTGCCCCGTCACACTTTGCAACATGTTAAGGCTCCTCCCTTGTAGGGATATTCAGCATCACATAATTCAGTGTCAAATATGGTCGGATACAGGAATTTACAGGGTCCCGGGGAAATGTCCACTCAGGACATTTCCCAATCCCGCGGCCCACCGGCGAAACAGTGTGGGCGGCGCCATTAGCCGTGATTGTGCATAAAGTGTGTCGTGAACCAACCAATAAACAAACAAGGAATTTGCAGGGTGTGTGTGTGGCTGACCTGTGGGGCTAGTGGAGGCTAAAGATGTGCCGGGGTGGCCCGAACTTGCCTTTCTAGGAATCGGGGACCAAAGGGGAGGGGTGCACCCCGACCTCCCGGATGGGTGGCACTTCAACAATGGGGGATGGAAAGGAGGCCAGAGGGGTGGCATTCCAGCAGATGAGGTGACGTTCCCCTTTGGGCATGGCAGGCGGCAGGTTCGGCCCCCTTAGACCTAATACCGTCTCTCCCCTGCGATGTCTATTTCAACCTCATTCAGCTCTGAATTTTCCCCTTCCCAACAAAGCAGAACAACCTTAGAATCCACTCGCCCTGACTCGATATGCTTTCCTTTCAACAGCACACGCAGATCGGGCACTAATATATCACCAATGTAGATTGAGATATCCATCATCTACATTGTACCACACATTTGTGCAACGTAAGCTGAGGTGGTTTAAGGTTAACTCAGCTCAATGGCTCACTAAGGTTAACTCAGTACACATAGAACTCACGCTGCACTGTATGCACGTGTATGCCAAATGCAAGGCTATGAAAACAATTGAATGTAAACAAAATTCACCGCAGGGATGTTTTGCGCTTTCGTAACAAATTATAGTGCCACAGGACACAATGCAAACTTCGCATTTTTTATATATATTTAACCTGCACGGCTGGGAGGCTATATTGGAAAGGACTTGGAACAATATAAAGAATACCATGAAGAAAAAAAAACTAGGATCAAATACTTTCACTACAAGGGAGAATTATGCCATTCAGTTTGTTACCTGTGACGAAGGAAAAAGTCAGTAAGCTATCGACAAATGGCAATTGAAAAACACCATAATTTTCATTTAAATGTGCACATGTCGAGCATTTTGTGCTCAAATTAGACAATACACTTCATATAATTATATTTTTGTTTACTTATAGTATTCCGTTGCCATATCTCCAAGGAACTGGTCTCCATTTGCAGCATACTTTCCAGCCATCCACACGTCAGCTCTTGCGTTGTAAAAAATATGGCACGTAAGAAAAATCTTCGGAAGTGGTTTTGTGCAAATTTTAACGCCCTCAAATGGACGGAGAGTTGGGAAAACCCAGTTGTTGTGCGATTTATTCGTAGCACTTCCGTATATCAAGCCCCGCGTTTACCTGGATTTTTCCTTCTTCAGACTGGCCGAAAAAGCCCACAGATGAACGTATGAAGAATTCCTTGTACCCCGCGAGGCAGAGCGCAATTGTCCTCTTCTAATGTGTAGAAAATGATGAAACGTTCAAATATTTGCTTTGATCTTCGATTTATCCATCCTGGTCGCCAGTATTCATCCACAAATTCACCTGTATTTTCGTATGTTTTTCATCCTCTTGGAATGTGCCAGCCTTAGGATGAAATTATTCATCCCATGTTCTTGATAAACAATGTTTGCTAATATTTGCAGTATTTGTGAAATTTATTAATGCAAGGTTAATATAAATGAAGAAACAATTCTACCTTTATTTATCTGTTTATACCTGAAGAGAATCATATATTAATATCGGAACATTTTATCAATTCTATTTGTCTTCAAAATACATGCCTACAATTGTGACGCACACCAGACTTCGAAAAACAAACCTGAGCCCTCGTAAGTCGCTGAATAGGATCAAGGTTTGGGTATTTCTGTATTTATTAATGTAGATTTGTATGCCTGCATTCTTTGCCTGGAATCAGTGCTGAGATACTACTCAGTCATGATACTCAACACTGTTAAGGGTTCAGCTCATGGGTCGATCCAGCCAGCCCGTTGTCATTCAGCTTGGGTTGTGTAATATTTAATAAATCGCTGATGCAAATACCTGATTTGTACAGTTTAGGTGCAAGCTCTAGTTGAAAACAATACTTTTTCTTCAAATAAATGTTCCCTGTTTTTCTGAAGAGCTTGAGTAAAGGATAATTTTTGTTCAAATCAGGCTATCTATGCTGGTGATGCCCCATCCCCTTGGTCCAAATCCCTCCTGCATTAGCTCACAATTACTTGGGTTTGGCCAATGTCATGATTCAGCCCTTAAGTGTGTCAGATCAGCCGAATTTCTGATTATGCTACAGCTTCACATGTTTTTTTTAAAGATGCATGGTATGAGTTTGTATTTCATGGATTCATGCATATTCATAGATTGCTGCACTTGTGCTCACCACGCTATATAATCCTCTGCATCGTGAGGACACACTGTGAACTTCATGCCTAGCTTCATGAAGACAAGAAAAGAAGACAATAATTTTCAGCCTGCCAGGAACATCTTCACTACAGGTCCATTAACTTTTGTGATGATATGCATTCGTCTCAAAGCCCGTTCTATATTCACCTGAGAGTGAGACTTGATACCTGCTGGAAAACAAGACAAGGATGAAAGCATTGCAAACATGCACTTTATTTCCATCACAACAGCCACCATTTGTGTTTGCAATATGTTTATGAAAAGATGAAAGTCATCACCAAGGATGAAAACCTAAAACTTCCATTACTTGTGACTTTCCAAGCAAAATGGTGAAATCTTTTCACTGTCCCCCGAGACGGGGTGTGAGTATCTGATCGGAGATGGCGCGGGTTAAGCAGACTCTGTGAAGGGCGTTGACAGGTCTAGGGGTCACTTGGATGCCAAATACTCAAAACCATAAAGCCCTGCCCTGACTTCATCCAAAATGGTACACTTTTCGGTCCTCACTTTTGTGTGGAAGCGCCAGGATGGATGGGTTCCGGATGGTCCATGAATTCTTGAAATATACGGGCCTTTCCTCGAAGCACTTGTGGATCCACCCAGTCGGTTTAGAGGGCTGACTTCTGAGAAATCATTTTTTTAATCCTAAAATGCATGCAGTATTATGGCTGGCATAAACAAACATCGAAGGACATTGTTCAGGGGAAAGAACCACGGTCGCATCAGTAGAAAATAGATCATTCGGTTAGGCGGGGGGGGGGGGACGGGTTACGTTGGACATGGTGACGTGGTCGGCCCCACAGGTCCACCATGTCTGGGAGTATATTACGATACGTAAAAGTTAACATAAATTACCTGAAATCGATCCGAGGGACTATGAAGCTAAAAGTTGGTTTCCACCAATTAGGTTAATTTTCAATTATTGCCAGTGAGAGAAAATTTCATGGTGCTGGCCTGAGGGACAAAACATGACAATTATTATTAAGGACACAATACATGAAGAAAATTGGAGAACTGACATCGGCTGGGGGCCCACCCGATGGGGTTCCATGCTAAACGGTGACATTATGGGGGAATATCAGCTCTAACAGGCGCCCTCCTCAGATGTATGCAAAGCGCGCACATGGCCGGCTTTCCGGGCTGGAATGAGGAGTTTCCCACCCACGCCCCTGGTTAAGTCATCTTAAATATGATCTGCTTTGAAGCCGATTCTTGCAATGGACTGTCATTGGTCGCATGCTAAACTTAAGAATCATTAGTAGTTCCCAATTCTATCGAACATAAATGCACCTGACATTCTACGAGTAGATCCCATCATTTTCATGGCGAATCTAACTGGACGCGCGTAATTTTGGAAGCAGAGATCTCAAACTTGTAATACTCGTTCTATATGTAGAATTTAGGGAGTAAAAGACAATCTTTGAGAAAAATTATCTCCCAGAAAATGCTTGTATCCAGTATTAAACACTCAGCACTAGCCAAGACAGCAAAACAGACCCACCCACAATGCAGTTCCAAATATTTCATCAGCTGTTGATAGTGCTGCAAGATACGTATCAATATATGCTCTACCAAATACAAAGATGTTTTATGATAATAATGAGCGAAAATAGACATATAATACAAGTAAGATTTATCCATGCACTCAATTCGACATCTTTCCACAGCAGTATCACCACACATATGTAAAATAAACCATCCACCACTATTGAGCGAGTGCCGGAGGTTCCATCGGTGCTTCTCACACACGGATAAACGCGTCGTTTCGCAAACACACTTTTACACTCCTCTCACACACAATCACATTCTTCGCGGAAATGTAGTACCATGATGAGACTTCGTCACGCGACGTAGACGACGATAAGAATCGTCTCTAACTTGTGAAAAATAGCGAGGTCCGGAATTGGTACTAAGTTTTCACCTCCGGTCCTCGGTTGTCCGGATGGGTGTACTCAAACTTGGTCCTTGTTTTTCACGCCTTACAAATGCATGCATGCACGCTCGCGCACACACACAGTCTTGTGAGGCATGAAAAGCGAGCCACATGACCGTACGGTCACAACCGAGGACCACCATTTCTAAGTGATGGAACGCTATGACGGAAGCACATCTTTGCCACATGGTGATCGACCGTTACCAAATGTTGTTTGACACGATAAATTAGAAAACATATGTTTTCTGGCAGGCTATACTTGCGAGGTCCAAGTGACAACAGGGGTCCAGTTGTGTGAAATGGGCAGATTATCGTGTATTTCGAGGACCAAGTGTGTGATGTACATGTAAAACCGAGGCCCATATTGACTGTTGGTACCCGCATTAATTTGGACATCCCCCATGTCTAAACAAGTATTATTTATGTTACTATGTGATCTACTGTCACGGTACACTTACTATGTGGTCAAGGATTGCGGTGACGTTGTACCCCACACTTCAATGCTGATTTGTGACGTACTCATGCTGCGCTGTCAAGACACCATCTGGCTGCAAGACTGTTGATCTTCCTCTCGATTGTTTAAAGAAAAGAACTAGGTTGATTAGTCTAACAAGATTGTCCCCTAGACAAGAGGTCAATAGCATGGCATTGGCGAGTGGTTCACCAAGCACGGCAAGAGGGGCCCAATGAATGAAGGCAATGTGTGCTGTCAATTTGGTATGCGGGGCCCACCCATAGTGTCCCATGTTAATTCGCAAAGTTTTCCTGGGTACATTTTCGCACCCCGTCTCGGGGGGGGCACTATAATCCCCCCCCCCTATGGAATTTAGGCATAGACCCCGTCCCAATTTCGTCTATTGTGTGTACAGACATGTGGCGCATCTCCTCTGTTCCAAGGAGTTCAATAATTTGATACAGTCTGAGAAAGAGAGAATTAACTATCCGAAGAGAACGGCCTTAATCGTCTTTTCTTGCTTGCCCCACTCGCATTCATGTGTATCATTTTGATTTTTTTCCGCTGTTGAGCTACCGGTTCTGTAAGGGTGCACACAGACGTTGTCCGACAATTTCTGTGTGCACCCTTACCCTTACGACAAGAACCGTTCGACAGGATTTAAGAAGTGGTGCATTAAGTTCTAGGGGTCTGTGATCCCCTTTCCTGTATTTTGTTAGGGGTGGGCACTCAAACACCCACGAGGGCCGTTCACAATTCGCTTCTAAGTGAGGTTCATTCAGATGCTGGAAGATTGCGTGAAATATCCAGTAGCGTCATTGTCACACCGCTTAACTGACAACATTTAACGTCTGTAGCGTTCACGCCTCCTGCACGCACTCGGCACTTTTTGCCAACGCTGTATGGGCACTTCGGTGCCGTCCCGGATATCGCACGAGGCTTACTGAATACTCATACATTGACCTATTATTACATGTGTGCGCTATTATTACATCCATTGCTGTGCACTGTGTACAGACGAGATCGACTACCTTCAGGTCTTGCAAGCCACGGCCTTGAATACCATTATTGGTCTGTCCCGCTGTATTTTCTGCCAGCGGGGCAGACCAATAGCGGTATACCCCGCTGTGGCCATTATTCAGCGATACTCGCTGACCTGCGAGTGTACGAAACATGCAATTCGCGGAACGTTACCTACGTCCGCCCTGCGTGCTTTTAGCGGGGCATTCTGCAGCGAGCATAGACTGCTTCCGGTGGTTGTTAGCACCTGGAGCTGCTTCTGTGCCCACCGGAGGGACTGGCCGGCTGCTTCATGAGTGCTGTGCACTGGATGTGCAACGGGAACCTGGTCACATTGCCGATCGTCGCTGGGGGACATGTGGGCTCCAAGCCCCAATACTCAAGGCGTGAGCACAGAGAGAGGAGAGGGGGGCTCGGCCGTGAAGGGCCACTGGACCGATGAAAGGGTACCGGGCTCAAGGAGAGGATTTTGGAGTTTAGGAGAACATCGACTGCGTCTGTCATGCAGCCTCAAGCACATTGTCCCGGGCCGATGAAGATGGCCTCGGGTCAACGGAGTGCCCACGGGCAGACGATGAGGGCCCTGTGCTGGGCCAACGTGGGCTTCTAGGCCGACCAAAAGGTCTCCGATCGTTGGAAGTGCTCCGGGGCTAACGAATGGGGCTCCGAACCAATCTAAAGGGCCCCTGGGCTGATGGCGATGCTCAAGCCGAAGGAAGTCTCACGATTTGATGGGGAGGTCGAACACTTTTGAAAATGGACATCCCGTCTCACGGAAAAGGCCCTGGATCGTTAATGACGACACATGAGGCTACGGAGGGGCCCCAGTTGCCGAATATGGCCTCGTGTCATCAGAAAGGGTCCCTGGGCCAACCCATAAGGTTCAAGCCGTGCAGGAGCCTCTGCATTGATGGATGGGGCCCAAGCCGTTGAAAGTGAGGCTGCTGTCGGACAGAAGAGGTCCTGAATCTCTAAGGAGGGTCCCTGAGCTGACGGAGAGGATACCTAGCCGCGAGAGGACCCCGACCAATCCGAAAGGGTTCGAAGCCGGTAAGAAGGGGCAGTCATGGTGGTGAAGCAGAACATGTGATCCTGGAGTGATGAAGGAGGTCCAAGCTGCTAAAAAAGGAGCTTCTGGCAGTATGGAATGTCCTAAACCCTGAAAGAAAGCCCCTGAGCCTAAAACTGAAGGGACGTGCTGGGCCGCTGGGTCGGCTTCTGGCCATGCTCATGGAATGGACCCAGAGCTGACAGCGTTCCTTAGGCCGGTAAAGGTACTCCACAGCCATACACACTGTCCGGACCAAAGCGGAGGGTTCAAGGTGCTACGTCAAGGGCCCATGGAGAACTGAGCTATTAAAAAGGGTAGCCAAGGGGTCAAGAGGCATCTGCAACCATCCCAAGGCGAGTCCGAGAGGTCCTCCGGGCGACCGCTTTGTTGGAGATCCTCTTGATCGCCCTCTGAGATGGACCCTAAAGGCTGAGGGTCAATCTCAGAGCTGCAATTCACCTGTTGTGAGAGCTGGACAAGGCTATTGAGGACTGTGATGGCCCCTTGAAAGCAAAAGGATCCTGAGGGTTAAGAGGGCCTCTAAGCGCGAGAGGAGTTTGGACTGGGATTCTCCTCAGATTGAACAGGGCCCCTATTGGATTAACAAGATCAACAGATTCAGCAAGGGGCCCATATCAGATTAACAAGGCTGGGAGAGACCCAGAAGAATGAACAGAGCCACTCACGGGCTGATAGGAATTCCGAGAGCTGGCAATGTTTGTTGTGCATGCGGCCTGTGTGTGTGTGAAGCCTGCCTCAGAGCTCGATGCCCCTGAAACCTAAACATGATTGTCGAGAACTAGGAATGGCAGATGCAAGATGGAGATAATATCTAAAGGATGAATAGGGCCCTTGAGTGCCAGAAGAGACCAGACTGGGGTACCCTTGAGGTTTGGGAGGGGAAACTGAGGGATCGACGCTCCCTGAGAGATAAGCGTGAGCTTGAGAACTGGTTATGTGTGCAAAGAATACCGGAGGCTGGCTTCAGAACAAAAACACCCATGAGATACATAAGCATTGCCGAGGACGATGATTGCGAACGTCCTTTAAAAGTCAGGCAGGGCCATGAGGGTGAACAGAGCCAGAGTGTCAGAGATGTGTGCCGAAAGGAGGGGAAGCGATTAATGCGGAGGACCAAAATAGGCGAGAATCATATGAATGCTTGAGTTATGATGGACATTCATCCTAAAAAGTGCCGTCAACTGTTGCGACACTTACTTTCTTGATGACAAAAAAAAACTCGATCTCAGTAGGTACGGCCGTCCAACAGCTACCGCCACCTAAGCAGTGGCGGCCGTCCATTTGGTCGCAGCTCAGCGACAATAGCTGTTCTAGCGGTGACGGAAGTCCCAGCGGTGACGACAATTCAAGCAGAAGCATCCGTCCCAATGGCATGGCCACAGCTGCATCAGTAGCCACGGTCGAACCAGCGGGAAAAGACGGCCCAGCAATTGCTGTGATGACGGCCGTTCCAGCGGTACTAGTCGCGTCGTTATGCACCGGGGTGGCGCCGGTCAAGAAAAATAATTCGGGATGCTGTTTGTTCGGCGTAGCTGGTCAGGACTGTTGCTAGACTTACTCCTGTCCCCAAATTTTGCACATAGTTTTCCGTACTGGTATTCACGGATGTATGAAGGTTAGTTAGTTATTTGGGCTTTTGGGCGGATGTATGAAGGTGTGAAAAGGCGCAACAGTGTGGGCCCACCCATACTATGAACACCCTTCTTTGAAATTAGTTTTCAATGCACCAATTATGAAGTACTTATGCTCGGGGAGATAAGGAATTGCGCTTTTACCCAAGCTAATAATACTTATGTCCTCATTAGTTATGTCTTAATTTCCACTCCTGGAACAAATACTGACTATGCTAGTGATTCCGACGGGAGCAGGGAGTCCGTGTTGTATATGCATGTGCTTAAAGCATCGATGATGTGCTGTCACACTGACTTTGTGGATGTTCAATGAACTGGGATGGAGCTTGAACCTTGGACCTCGAGGTGGTCTCGCGCCATTCAGGTGTCACTTTGCATTTTATGAAATCGTTGCGAAAAATCAACATTAAGCATGCTAAGATCATCAGTTTGGTAGCCTACTGCTAAACTGACCACCTGGAAATTGGCTGACCACCTGGACACAGACCAGTTTAAGATAAATCATTGCTGACACAAATAATTGCTGATCCCTCCAAGTTTAATGCTCACTTATTTTCCTGGTTATTTCTGGACCCAATTCTCAGACCACAGTCATGATGAATGTTGCAGTTCGGTGTTGCTTGAATGCTACACTACTCATAACAATAGTAGTCTTTGTAATTTCAGGACACGTGTAAAGCTTGGCACGTGACGAGTGTATGAAGCATATGGTGCTAAATACGATTGTTGGTTGATTAAAATGATTTGGGAAAAACACCATACTTGAAGGCATTGGGAGGGCACAAATGGATTAAGAGTCATACTTTATAGGGTCCCATGCTAAAAGATTAAATTATTATTGGGCAAAGCACATTGAGAGGACACGTGCATCCTTAAAAGTAGGTAACACAACACCTCTGGTTGCAAAGTAATTTATAACGGCGCTATACCAATTTTATAACTATACACCAAGACTTTCCCATGCAGATTGTTGAATGGAAAGATGCTAGGACAAATCACCAACAGTCGATAAGATGATGGTGTTGCCCACACACCGTTGCAACACTTGTCTATTTTATTTTGTGCAAATGAAGGTTTTTTAAAGTTCCATGTTTACATTTATTACGTATTTTACTTATTTCCTTACGCTTATTACTTAGAGCACCTCGAACAATTTTGGCTGCATATTTTGGCGGGATATTTTGGGTTAAGTTAATCTGGGCTAGGTTATTCTGGGCTAAGTTAGTTTTGCATATGGTGCAATCAATCAATATGATAAAACATCGTAGATGTAACAGCTGCAAGATATGAGACATAGTTTGCTTGCTACGTTAGGTTAGTTAGGTATTTGAATTTAGGGGTGCATTGACCAGTGCTCTGATATTAGTACCCAGCGCTTGGCATGTCCAGAAAAGGATGTCCACTCATGCTCGTTCTTTACATGCACGCACTCATACGAAATGTTAGAAAGTGGTTCTGCCATGACAATCTGGTCCTCCCGCTGCTATGCCAATGCAATATATCGATAGTTACGCACTAATATGATTGAAGGAAACCAACATAATAATGTTAGGAGAAAATAAACATCTCAGAATCGAGCTCATCTAGAGCCAGTGTATTTTTTAACGCGGGGGGAGGGGACATAGCTACCTGGTCTGAATGGGAATGCATGGAGTTAGAGCATGAATCAAGAATGTATATGATTTCTAGACAACCTGTTAAATGTATTCGACATGTTTTCACCTTTTTCTAACAGCACAACAGGATTTTAGTTATCATGCGTACAATTTCTGACGATCTTTGATACACTTTGAGATATAAATCGGTTATTTGGGCTTTGGGCTGCATCGACTACTGATTATACAGCGTCCCACTTTATGCTATCGTCAGTTCATATATTCCAATTGATCATATTAGGGTAGGTTGGACAAAGTTAATGGAGGGGGCACATATATATCTATGAGTTCCAGCAACACCATATGGTTATTGCTTTTCACTGATCAAACATTAATAATGAAGGTGCAAAACGTGAGGGCCTAGGCCATTAATTGCAGTCCATTCCTTCTCTCTCCAATCCTCACACCCCGTCTCGAGGGTGGGGAGGGGGGCGTCGATAGAGACCTCATCTAATCTCCAAACTAAGCGTCGCACGGAAACTAAATAGGTGTCATCGGAAAGCGCTCAACGAGTAGTGCGAAAAACCACGCCACAAAATGTTTCCCCAAAAAAGTGACGTAAATATGGGCCCCAGAGTTTCACGACTTACATTATGTTTGTGGCTCTGGGGGAGGGTTCAGTTTGAGGGAGGCCTGGAAAAATATATCTGGAATCAGAAAAGGAAAGAGAAATCAGCCAGGGCCATACAATTTTCGTCACCCACAAATCAGCTTTTTTATTCAAATACTTTTAGTTCAAAGTTTCTTTAATTGTCCTTTTTTAATGGGTAGAACAGACCGACAAATGTTGTTCGAGGTCAACTTGACCTAATAAAAATTTACTTCATCCAGAATCTTTCTTAATCTTCTTAATCTTAAATCAAAAATGTAAACTCTAATTGGCAAATATGCAAAATTAATAAGTAATCAAAAGCGAAAAAAGGGAAAAATTCCTCTCGTACGTTTCGTTGCATCCCTAAAGATAAGCAAACGCTGAAAGATTCATTAAAATATATTTATCCGTTAACACGCGCCCTGGGGGAGTAGCAAAATCCGCCCACCCTCCGGTTTTTCGTAGATAACCCCAGATATTACCGGTAGATATAAGCTATTGTTTGTGTACCTACTTAGAAATGATAGACGCATTGTTTAAGGCAAGAAAAGAAAAATCGGCCGAAACGTTTTTCGACTTGGGGGCCGTTAAAGTTACAAAATTCGCAGCGCCAGGCCACAAAAATCGGCGCTGATGCGCATCCCGTATATTGGCAAAATGGATGTGTTCTTGACAACACCAGCGACTCGTTTGATGCATATTATTGTGTTACATGATTTAAAAGTCATGTCAGGTCGCCGAGGTCAAGTCAGGTCAAGTTAACGACAGGCTAATGGAACCAAACTTGGTTAACTAAAATGTTGTCATAAATGCAAATGACTGTCATGCGATTGATGTCACTTTCCATGCTACTCCCTACACATCCGGGAATCTACTGTTTGTCATTGTGTGCCTAAGCGTTTCCATGCTGTATTCATGTATTTCACTCCTTCGCGAAGCCGATTGTGCCGTGCCGCCTAACGGAGTAGTCGGGTTGACAGCCCGGTTCCGGTAACTGAAGCAGGTAATGACTTGATAAAGTGTTTCTATATGGGTGACCTGCGGTTAAATGGCAGATCTGGCAACTGTATTGCATCATTAGCAATGTCCAAACCATCATTAATGCCAATTTTGGAGCATTTAAACACAATAACAGCGATCCATAACAATGACAAGCCAAGCTACGCAAAACCATTCATTTTGCTATTTTGGCCCCATTTGACCTTGAAGATATTGACCTAAGGTAATGAAATTCGTACACAATAAAGTTCACTGTCGTACTCACCCACCCTGCGAATTTCGTTGCTCTAGCCTTAATAGGAGCCGATATCTGAGGGGGCGGAATCCGCCACCTCCAGTGCGCGTGTTAAAGCGTGACTAGTTCAACTTTTTGGAGGTAATCTCATTTGCCCTTATCTAACTCGTTGACCTAGATGACCAGACTTCAAAAGTTTGACACAACATGCCAAATTGATGTGGGAAAAGGCATGAAACATTTCGGCGCGCTGCCACGCGCCGTTCTTTCACTATCTGCGGAAAACATTATGGAGGGGGGGATTGTCAATGACCCCCTCGAGACGGCGCGTGTTAATTCAACCACATAGTGTCGATATAAAAATATGCTGAAAAGTGGGATGGTCATGTCCAATTGGGCACAAATGGTACTTATATGCACAAACAGCTTACGTGAACTAGTTACAGAATGCACCCAGGCAATACTTGTGTGTATGCCCACCCCCAAAGGTAACCTGATGACAGGATCTTGATCATTATACTGTGATTCCCAGATTTAGGTTGGAAATGACACTCAACCAGGAATATCTCCTTTTTTACTCCTAGTTCCCAATGTCACCAAACTGTTCTCTCAATGTGCCACTTCCTGCTTTTGCCCCCCCCCCCCATATACGAAGCAATTAAAAACATTCAATAATTAGGAATTAGCACCTATAAGGGAAATTATTGGTCATAACCATTGTTTTCGTGGCGAACAAGTCATAATTCACTATAAGATACAGTACTAACCGTTTATTTGTTCTGATTTTCCACTGTAAGAATATCTGAAGACGAAGACCTCTCCACTGTGAGGCCTGAAGACGACCACCGGGAGCATATCAATATCAACTGGACGAAGTTCATTTTGATACCAATTGATAATTTGGAGTAGAAAACATTACTCTAGAAAACATTAAGGTGCACTCCAATGGAGATTAGCCAAAAGGGTTACATAACAGATATATGGATACAAGTCTAAAAGTCATAATATTCAAACATATAAAAAGCTCAAAGGACAAAGTCAAAGATTGAAAAGCCTAGGGGGTTAACATGAAGTGAAAAAATGAAAGATAATAGGATCAAAGGATGAAAATTGAAAGAATAAATTAGAAGAATTAATGCTGAAGAAATCAAAGTTGACTAACATGGAAGTTCAATAAACACAGCCAAATGAATCAAGTCAAAGAATCAAACTGAAAAAGTCAATGGGAAGTCAAATGGAAAGAAACCAACAACTCAAAAGAAAAATGATGGGACAAACCGACAAAAAGTCAAAAGTAGACAAAAAGAAGTGAACATATAAGTCAAAAGAATGACATTCCAGATAAATCAAATAGAAAGAAAGGCGAAGGAATAAACATTCAAGTAATAGATCAAATGTATAAGTCCGAAAATTGGAAGTTGGAAGAATACAAGTTGTAATATTCATTTATAAGAATATAGATCAAAATAATAGAAATTGACAGTACAAAAGTTGAAAGTCCAAAGATGAAATAATATAAGTTGAAAAGAGCAAACTTTGAAAGAATAAAAGTTCAAAGAATAGTCATAAACTTATGAAGTCAACAAGTGTTCAGACTTAATAAGACCCACAAGGGTCCATCCACCCTAAATATGTAAAGTGATGTTACCATAACCCTGCCAAAAAACTCATGACCCCAGCCAATACCACATCCCTAATACCCAAAAACTCCATTCACCAACATCCAACATACCCATCAATGCCTATCTACCTACCTATCCAACCCTCCATCGTACTTAACACATGTGGCTGAGTGTCCCATCAATAATTTTCAGTGTAATTTCAATGTACAGTGTGCCCCTCATTAGCATAAAGATCAGCCGATCCACTACAACTTAGAACTAATCAACATGTTGCATCAAAAGATGATTCATTCTATTTGAAAATTAATTAACTGAGGGACTCCATAGCATCAGCAGGCAGCCCTACCACTGATCAATAATGTTTTGACTGTGCCCTGTTGTTTAGCTGTTCTACACCTTGATTTGTCTAACCTGAATTGATCACCCCTTAATGTTCTGTACTTCACTGATTACATATATAATGCCAATTATAAGTTACCTAGTTCACTGATGGTTCTAATGGCTTTGCGCTGCACTCTTCCAGGCATATCTGTGTTTTTTATAAGTAGGGGCTCCATGCCTGTACATAATATTCTTAGTGGAGTCGTACATAGGCTAAGTACAGTTTTTCATGACTACCTTTCTTTTATACCTCACCTTTCTATTAATGATTCCAAGCATTCTGATTGCTGTGTTCCAAGCTGAATTATCGTTTTTTTCTGCCTTTAGGTCATTTTACACTAACACACCCGAATATCTTTCTCGTGAATACCACTCAGTTTCGTACCACCCATTGTATATCTGGAAGTCTCACTTCCAGATCCCAGCTGCATAAGCTTCCATTTTCATAGTTGAAAGACATCTGCCACTGATAGGACCACTTTTTAAGTCCTCCATGTCTAGTTGAATATTACTATGTAGACCACTACTGTGGTCCAGTAGTGGTCCACCAGCCTCATGTCATCAGCAAATTTGAACGTTATCCTTAACCCATACCTGAATGTTAGAGAGAGAGAGAGAGAGAGAGAGAGAGAGAGAGAGAGAGAGAGAGAGAGAGAGAGAGAGAGAGAGAGAGAGAGAGAGACGGAGACGGAGACGGAGACGGAGACGGAGACGGAGACGGAGACGGAGACGGAGACGGAGACGGAGACGGAGACGGAGACGGAGACGGAGACGGAGACGGAGACGGAGACGGAGACGGAGACGGAGACGGAGACGGAGACGGAGACGGAGACGGAGACGGAGACGGAGACGGAGACGGAGACGGAGACGGAGACGGAGACGGAGACGGAGACGGAGACGGAGACGGAGATGGAGATGGAGATGGAGATGGAGATGGAGATGGAGATGGAGATGGAGATGGAGATGGAGATGGAGATGGAGATGGAGATGGAGATGGAGATGGAGATGGAGATGGAGATGGAGATGGAGATGGAGATGGAGATGAAGAGGGAGAGGGAGATGGAGAGGGGGATGGAGAGGGAGATGGGGAGAGAGATGGAGAGAGATGGAGATAGATAGAGAGGGAGATGGAAATGGAGATGGAGAGGGAGCTGGAGATGGAGATGGAGAGGGAGGTGGAGAGGGAGATGGAGATGGAGATGGAGATGAAGAGGGAGAGGAAGATGGAGAGGGAGATGGAGATGGAGATGGAGAGGGAGAGGGAGATGGAGATGGAGATGGAGATGGGGATGGAGATGGAGGGAGGTGGAGAGGGAGAGGGAGAGGGAGATGGAGATGGAGATGGAGATGGAGATGGAGATGGAGAGGGAGAGGGAGATGGGGAGGGAGATGGAGAGAGATGGAGAGAGATAGAGAGGGAGATGGAGAGGGAGATGGAGAGGGAGAGGGAGATGGAGATGGAGAGGGAGATGGAGAGGGAGAGGGAGGAGATGGAGAGAGAAAGATATATATATATATATATATATATATATATATATATATATATATATATATATATATATATCATCTCCCTCGCATGTGATGCGTTCCCATTCTTTAGACAACTAGGACAAACCCATATCCACTCAACTATAAACCCAAAAGGCGTTTTTGGTTTCCTGTCTCCCAATCTCATTGATGATCCCATGTTTACTTTGGAGGGCTTTGTGTGCAATATTCTGGGTTTCTGGAAGAAGTGGGGTTTCCATTGTGTAAGTATACATGCATCGAAACATAAACAAACTCACCAAATGTCTCACCTGAGCGGCCAATGCCTTCGCCACGTTCTGAAGCAGCAGATTAGTTTTACCAACTTCCATACCTGCTACTATCTTCCCTGGCTTGATTGATAGCTTTTCACCATTGACGAACTCTGTGAGAAGGCCGTCGCTTGTTTGCGTTGCAAGAATCTGGCACATTTCATCAACACCAGCGCCTGCCACCACATCACGGAAGCACTCCTAACGTGGGCACGAAGGAGATCATCATGTGATCCATCGCGTCCGACCCGGTACCACAGCAACTCAGTCAACAACAGCCAACAACAGCCAAGTCCAGCAAAGCCCCATACGCTCCCACGAACAGTTGGAATTAGGAAGGCAGACAGGACTGACTGCCGACTGGGTAAATACTAGGAAGCTAGGTGAGACGACTTGTAAGGGGGCTATGGCGATAAGGCTGGTGGGAAGGCCGCGGTGAGATGACTGGCGGAGGCCTCCAGTGGGTCCGTGCGGTAGTTGGGACGTTCCAGGTGGTGATGGGATGTGCAGGATCGGCGCGGGCCCACGCTCTCGATCTGTGGTCCACCAACACAACTGCCGGGAGCAGAGCACGCCAGTCGGACACTGGCCAACACACGCATGGGAGGGGAGCAAATCAACTGCCATTTAACAACAAAGTACATAACAGCTGCCCCGCATGAGGGTACAACACGATCATTTTGACACTACAGTGTTCTTTCTGTACGTTATCTGCCCATTTCTTCTCCACCCTCTACCGTCCCCTCTCCTCATGTTGCACTGCTCTGCCCAGGTCACCCATGGCGTCGATGATCTGAGTGTTAGCTGGCCATCTTTTCTCCATCCTCTACGTCCCCTTTCCACATGGCGGACTACCTTGGCGATCTCACCCATTACGTCGACCATCTGAATGTTAACACGCGCACGTCCGGGGGGTAGATATCTGCCCCCTTGCAGTTTTTCCTAATTTTCCGCCATACTAATCGGGTTAGCAGGGCCAAATCTCGCAAGGCTCCTCATTGGTATTTTCCGCATATCCTTATGCATTTTAACCCTAGGTCATCTCAGGTCAGGTCACCAGGTCAGGCGAAGTGACCCAACCGCCCTCGGAGTTCTAGTTGACATAACTTCCACAATAATTGGGCGATTTATTTCAAACTTATAACCCGTCATGATCTCATCAGGGACCATAATATATATCTCGGGTTTTTTTTCGTAGCAAGGACCTTCAGTCAGGTCGCGGCCATGGCTTCCCCATTATAGGGCTATGGTAAAATATAGAAATGTTTCCTGGTTACATATTTGCTCTCGGAATGACCTCACAACGGTTGTGGCGTGAAGTTGGAAGCTATGCTGAATGTCACCGCTGATATTTTTGCTCATTGACCTCACCAAGGTCATCTGAGGTCACCTGAGATTACTCGCACATTTATGCGCATTATATCGCGGTGCATTGAGCTAGAAGGCTGAAATTGCCGTATTTGTGCTTGCATGGCCAAGACCAGTCGATTGATACATTACATGCCCTCCCTATGACCTTCCTCATGACCTTGACCTGAGGTCATAGCTTCAGTTGACCTGAACTTAAATCACATCGCCTATTGTCGATAGCACATTTCAAGGACTGGCAAATAGCCTTCGCCGTTTGTTTATATCTGTTACAGGTCCGGAGATATGTGTCAATATCTGAGAGTCCCACACGATCTGGTCGAATTTGACCTATGATGACCCTGAATATTGACCTGAGCGAAAACAAATTACCGAAAGTTTCGATAGAACCTGTCACCAGCCTTCGAACGCCGTTTTCCGTTTGTCGCTAGCTAGAATAGTTCTAGAGATCTTAGGGGGCAGACAACTGCCCCCGGACATACAAAGTTGGCGCTGACCGCCGGACGTGCGAGTGTTAACTAAACGTCTCTCCTGCTTCCTCTGCCATCCCCTATCCTCATGATGCACTGCTTTTCCAAACTCACCCATCACATCGACAACTTTCTGAATGTATGCGACTTTGCTGTCCTTGTCCTTGAAGCTGTCGGACCTCATTTCAGTCGGGGTGAAGAGACCTTCCATGAGGCCATGTTCTTTGATGACCTGCAGCAGACGTACGCCTGTCACTGGCGATCACTTTCCCACAGTGTAAAATAATTCACCATGTGGCCTGGAAATGCACAGTTAATGGAGTTGTGGTATTTCATCCTCGTCTTCGGTTTTTACCATTTTGCCACATGATGTATGCGCAGTCATGCACACAACTGCTAAATAATGTAAAATGCATGTGACTGAAGCGAAAGGCATTCCACTTTTTAATCGTTAAGTGGCAATCCTGTATTTTGTTCCAATCTTTCACTATTCCCAAGCAACTTCTTCCTTCATCCACACAGTTAATGGTGAAGTAACTTTAGTACACTGCTTTCCCACATTCCAGCATCACGGTCGTACACAATTTGTGATACGAAATCGGAAGAGGCATGTTTGCATTACCAGGACATTCGTTCCTTACTCTGGTCTTTCTAGAAGACCACCAGCAAAAAACTGCTTATTGCGTTGCAACTCTCAAATGGGACTGTTCTATCTGTCTAGTTCATTAATTTCGAAAAGTACTTGAAACGACAGCGCCACTGAGTGATCTGGACTCCCTTCGTCGTCACTTGATCAGGCCAAACCCTGAGTGCAGAACCCAGCTCAGCACACCATAAGATACTGCCGTCACTTCGCATAGCAGCTGCAGCTATATTCAAGGGCGTCGTGTGCACCAAAGAACAAGCAGCCATCTTCAGCTACGCTCAGTGAAAGTCTATTTTCACTGAACATTTTCGATTTGATACATGGCATGTGCCAAGAGCGACGGTCATCGGACGCGCCACGGCACGCGCCAAGAGCAAAGAGCGATTCTTTCCATTGGTAAATAATCGCTCTTTGCAAAATACGACCGCCGTTTTGACACAAGACATCAACCTTCCAGTCAAAATACCACATGAAAAAAGCACGTGACGCACAGGAAAACAACTATATATGCAAGACTCCATTTCTGTCGATGTGAGAATCAAGACAACCTGCCTTCTCCAGCAAGAAAATAACGTAAAGTTCATCCATGTCCAAATTATGCCAACAATTAATTACGAATGAAAGAGAAGTCCGAGCGAGTCTCAACTCCTCTATACTGCTGGCTAATAGAAAATTGTTTCCGACTACATGTTGTCTCGCACCCAAATCCGACAAGTTTGGGAAACTGACCAATGCCGATAAAAAAAGTACTTATCGGACTTGTCGATCGCCATACGCATCATAGCTGAACATAGATGGCATGTGACTGTACTAGAGACACTGTACAGGTGCTGAACGGCGATGGTGCGACATGTACGAGTAAACAATTTTATCACTGGGTACAGACTGGTGCATGCCAGCAACACCGAAAGGCGCTGATGCTCTCACGGCACTGCCTTCACACATCACCCACCGCAGAGAATATGTCGTGCAGGAACTTGAAGGGAGGCTTGCCAAGCAGCTTGTCTGTTAGTTGTGGCTTTTTTACGTAATTTCCCAGAGCGTCCCTGGTCGCCTTCAGCGTGGCTGGATTTATCTCTTCCGACATCGCAGCCTACACGAGATACCTGCAACAAAAATGTGACGCAATAACCACCAGAGCGGCTGATGACAACACCAGATATAATGGCGTAGCAAAACTACTATTATACACATCCCCTCCCTCGCCCCAAGTCATAGTCGCATGTGACATGTGCTCCAACTCTTGAGCGAGTCGGACTCGGTCGCCGCGGGAGCGGTAAGGTGATGGGGCCACCACCTGACCGCTGCACGCCGATGGAAGGTTCCCAGCGCTCAGGAGTCAGAGGTCTTATGGGGTCGTAGGACCCATGCGACCCCTGGCTACTACACTGCTCTGATCATGAGAAAAAAGGAGTTAGACTAAGTGTGAATACACATGTGCAGTATGTGTGTGGCTGTTAACCATGACATTAGTTCGTAGATGCATTGTAGATATTTTGTTATATTGTTCTTGTATATGCAAATGACGACTTTGGCCATTTTATATAAAATTAGCAGCTTTTTGTATATACAACTTCGAGAATTTCAAGCAATTGCCTATGTGCATATGGATATATAGAACGCACAATGTCCTCATCTGTCCACATCTGTCGTAACCCCCAACATTATGCGACGGACAGCCAAACACAATCAGATTGAATGATGCATAAATGAATTAATGAGTTGTGGAACAACTCGCAACACCAGTGGATACTACTGGGTCTTCTAATCTTGAAAATCTTCACACCGCATACACGTATGTGGCGTGACCTATGATGTGCCTTATGACGTAGCAAATACCACAACAGGCCAATGTTGCATCTGCATCTTGTACCATAACTCGCGATCTGTAGTCAGTAGACCACAGATCGGTATTAAAATAATGATTTCTCGTTAGGTGTGAGATGTCGAAACTGGTAGAGCAGGATGTCGAAATCACTATGGAAGTAATGCTATTAAAATGAGTGTCCTACAAGCCCAGTGGATTCGAGATAATCGCGTACATGTCACTGTTTACACTGTGTTTTGAGAGGTACCTAATTTGGTGACACCGATACCAACGATAACGATGCAAACACCTATGCTATAAGCTGGTATTGTATAACACGACACATCATAGGTAATCCTTTCACCTGGAATTGTGTTTCGAGATGCTCGTTACCGATCCCGGATCCGTTATGGTGAGCATAAGCACGATGCTTGCAAACGGGACACAGTTGGAAACGATGAATGAAGACTCTACAACGCCCACCAATAAGCACGATGTCGGAACTCCTTTGGGAAGGATGTCAATTAACTGTTCAGTAGGTGGTATATTTCACGAATAATTTATAACTGCCACATGTCGATGAAAAATGCACCCAACAGTTTTCAGAACCTCCCACATCCCGAAATATGTTCATTTGATGAAACGGCTCATGGTTCTTGGTCTAGGTTATAGATCAGACAGGAACTGAAGCGTGGTCATATCTGGGCGAATCCAAGGGGGACAAACGCATGTCCCCACATGTCCCCTTGAGACACTCGAGAGCACCACACCCCATCAAATTTGTATCAGTTAATGATGCCAATCGGGGAAACAGCGCCACGAACTACGATCCACAAGGAAATAAAACCAAGGACACTAGGAGCACCACGGTCTGCGAAATGCGATCCAGACGAACACCTCCCCTTATAAAAAAAATGTCTGCATCACGCCAGACGGCCGACGGTTGGCCGTCTGGACCATGTCGGTCGTCAGGTAGCGTCAGACAAATATCTCTGGTGGAACTTTTGATGGCACACCAGCTAGGATGGTCGAAAATGGTTTAATAGGCAAAAATGTTGTGGTGTCCAGACCTCACACAGGAAGGGACCTAAAACACTCCATACCTCTTTCACCATTGAAGAAAGAACGATCCGGAAAGTAACAGATAGGTAGGCAGGTTCTAGGTCTATGAAATGCTACATACAAATGCGGGGGCGTCGGTAGCTCAGTGACCTGGAATGCCAGAGGGTTAGGTATTGGGTTCGATTTCCTGCGGTGCCCGCCCTTTCTGCCAGGGCGAGAGGCAGGCGATGCCATAGGGCCTCAGCTACTGAGTGCATCATAGTCACAACTACAACCACCGTACCAAATAGGGGCGAAACCACGGGCGTGAGAGTGGACGAAAAATTTGGGGGGAGGGGAGGTCAAGCGAATGTCTTCGCCACTCTTTTCATGCAACCCCATAGTGTTCATGCTCATTCAATTTAATCAGGCATTCCCCCTATTTGCGCCATAGCCAGAGGCGCAGCCCAGGAGCCCTGGTCCCTAGCAACTAAACACACATTAGATCAAGCACGAATTTGTGAAACCTTCAGTTTTCAAATTTTCGGCGCGCTTCGCGAGAAAAAAAAACGGCATATTGCTTCACCTTGTTTTGTCGGTCCTTTCTCAAGAAAATCCTGGTTCCGCCCGAGGTCATGACCGCAGGGATTGAGCATCAAATAAAGCATTGAGAGAATCAAACAATGTTAAAACAGATGAAATGGAACTGCATGGCAACAAGTAGCACAGAGTATCATATCAAAATATATTCTGCGAGCATGGGCATAACCAATGGGGGGGGGGGCATATCACCCCCAATTTCTGAAAAATGGCGATTTGTCTCCCTCAATTTTTTCCGTCTCTCCTCAAAGCCACAACTACGTGAGTATGATAGCCGACAAATTATACTTAATCATTTATGAAGTGAATGCAAGAGAATCACCACAAATACTAGAAACCAATCAAGCCAATCAAAAGGCTTCACAGGCTATCTGTCATCACAAAATCTCCGAAAGGTGAATCAGCAAACGTTAGATATCTCTACTTCGAGGCCATTCTTAATAACATGAACCTTGGCCATCTTGTGTTTTCACTTCGGTGGAAACTTGTGCTTTGCCTGGCAACAAATTTGCTTTATCGCAAAGCTTTATGATAGTCTTAGGTTTATTCCCCTGAGCATATATTGATATATCCTGAGCAAACGTGACTCTGGGTAGCTTTGGAAGCGGGGATGGCCGAGTGGTTAAGATGTCGGGCTATGGGTACCAAAGGTCCCGGGTTCGACCCTAGCGCCACTCAGGACATTTCCCAATCCCGCGGCCCACCGGCAAAAGTGTGGGCGGCGCCATTAGCCGTAAATGTGCATAAAGTGTGTCGTGAACCAACCAATAAACAAATATGGGTGGCTTTGGGTATCTTCCAGACCATGAAGGGGAGTCACGGGCACGGGAAGCAAGTACGTCAAGTTAACGTGGTATTCGTATTGGCATTCAGCGACGTCTTTATAATCGTTCGAATCGATTACCGCAAGTGCTTCTGCTTGCACTGAACACGCTGAAAGCAACTACATAGGTCCCACATTACCATCATAACGGTCAAGGTCCAATGCAAACGGTTTCTTCGGTTACTTCATTTTTTTTCGTTTTTACCCAAACCTGCCTAAATCTTACATCAAGCAACAGCCTGTGGTGAACGATCGTGTAAAATTTCAAATCAGTACATATGAAGGGGAAACTTCTAGCTCAAAGGTTAGCTTTATTTATTAGATGGCGATATTGAAACAATATTGACCGAACGCGAGGTTCGGTTGCTATCGCTTTCATTTCCATAAACTGGGCGTCATTCCACGTGGCTTATGTCGTATCAGAAAGCTAAGTAATCGAATTATTTTCAAAGGCAAGGGCCAGGCTGATCATGCGGTCCGTTCAATTTTCTTTCGTATTCGCTCAAACTCATCGAAATCCGGTATCACGCAATAACCAGTGATGAACACTCGAGTAGGATTTTAAACCGGGACATGCCAAGGTTAAAGATTTGATTGAGTCCTCCGATGACCTCGCGTTTCGTCGCTATGGCTTCAATTAGCATAAAATGGAAATCATTCGATGTCGCTTGCTGTGCGGTAGCAGAAAGTTAATGATTTGAAATCATCGCAACGGGTGAAAACTCAAGCTTATTTCTTCGGTCGCCTCACATATATTTTTTTTTTTTTTTGGGGGGGGGGGGAGGGTTTACGTCCAAACCTACCCAGATCCACTATCAAGCGATAGCCCATGGAGAACCATCAAGCAACATTTTGAAACCGGTTTCTTTTGAAATTGGTACGTTCTTGCGATTCATCGCTATGGGTTCAATTTGCATCAATAGATGCTATTCGACGCGGCTGGTGCCGCATTATAATGTTACCAAATCAAACTAATTTCAAAGGGCGAAGGTCAAACCGATTTTTTGGGTCGCCTCCTATTTTTTCGTCAATCTAACCTACCCAGATCTGGCATCAAGCAAGAGCCTGTGGTGCATCTTTAATAACATTTCAAACTGGAACATGGGGCACTCCCGCACAGATCATCCAGCCGAGGTGTCGATTTAACACCCTCCTGTCACGGATTTTGACGAAACCTTCCTCGCGGGGGTAATCGATGGTGCTGATCACGGCTGTGATATATTTTTTATGCGGCATGCGGTTTCGAAGTTATAACCTCAGGCAACATGACGATCCGCACGTGCAAGAATATATTCGACGGCAATTTTCACCCTTATGCTGTAAGGAATGTGAATACAAATAAATGCCGGATTGTTGGGAAAGGTACATAGATTAACAGTGATTCATAAATGGAAATGTATCCCTCTTCTAAGTCGGCCTAAAAATACCAAAAATTGGAAATTTTGCAAAACTAATTTTTATGTCAATTCTCCAGAAAAATTCCGACTTCGTGTGATTCGGCATTCTTTGTACTACGGGACCAATCACTAAAACAAAGTGGAACGGACAAAGAGTAACGCGCCGCGACGCTGACAAGCGTGAGATGTGATGCCAGCGGAAGAGGGGGGCAGACACTGGTTGCGACAACCTGTCTCTTCAAAGCGAAAACGGTTTCCAGTCCTTTGTTCCGATTTGACCATTGAATATCTGTGAACTTTATCGCAGTACCTTCCCTTGGGCCCACGTCGTGTCGCCCACCGCCTCTCCATCCGCCCCCTCGACAAATCACAAAATGCGCCGCTGATACCATCGTACCACCATTCAACACATAAAACACTATGTTTCTGGACTGTTCGTTTGCATGCCATATGAGTTGCACGTTTGCAATGCAACACTGAAACAGGAACACCAAAGAAATTACAATGGTTTCAGTTTCTTGAAAGAAACCAGCACAAGTCATTCGATCAATAACGATTATATGGCGGAACAAATGCCCTTGATCGAACAGGTAAGCACGCAGTATGCAAGACAATGGGCACAACAGCCGGTCGCGCAGATTTATAACGTCGCATATGTGCACGCAGGTTGTCATCCCTACGATGTTTGTTTAACTGTCCCTGGTCATTTTAATGCGCAACTCGAACATCATAGCCATCGTCTGTGGACAGCTCATGGACGCGCATGGTGGTGGCACTCACAGGGACAAACCTGTAGAGCTTCTTAGTCCCTTTGATAGTTCTGGCAGCATTGAACTGCGCCTGCAACTCAGTAGCCACCTTTGCTACCTCAAGGCTGGGTACAAATATCGTATGGATGACACTCACGAACTTTTTGCTCAGAAACTTGGCCATTGCCTCGGCTGTCAGAATTTGGCCGCTGGTAGGGCGCCACAGGCTCTCTTGTCGCGTGGCACGTTTCACCGTACCCAGATTCCATCGCACGCTCCCTTTCCATGTGAAGTGGCGAAAAGGTGTCATTCTTTCACGCCTTCGAAGTCCGCATCATGATAACACATATTCGCGGAGTTGAACCTATTCTTGTACCGGGCAGCACAGCCATCAGTAAAATAAAACACCTTTTGTAGCCCCGGTACTTTCTTTTTCATCTCGGGTAGTAGGCGTCGGAGGAAGGCGTGCAACATGGCAGTGTTGTGCTTCAACCATCATATATGAAACAATAACTCTGTTGACATGACACGCCCCCCCTCCCGCCAATACACCACGAAAGGGTGCACGGTACATTGAAATGAATCCAAATAAAATCCCTGAGCAGCGTCCTGAACTACGAAAGAATAATTCTCAGAAGTCACCCTGCACAACTACCTGTCCCTCATCCACGCCCTCCTTCAGTTCTAAGAATAATTTACTTTGAACCAATGTTCGGTAGTGGTGTACGGTGAGTTCCTGTATCTGATGGCTGAGTGTCCGTACACAGTCCTCACGACTGGCGATCACCTCCATAAGTGTGCAGCGGTCAGTGGTGACCCACTGCTGGTAGCGGATTTCATCGTCGAGACCGTCATCGTCGTCAGGGGCATCGTCAGACATTATCATCAAAATGAAATCCGCCACACCATCCTCACCGGGACAGTTGGCACACGCCATCATGCAGTCGCGATTTTTGTTGTCGCAAACTGCATGGTCCAACAGATCTTCAATCGTTAGGTACGAAAATCCTAGCGCTGATATTAGGAGCTTTGGATTGTGGTGATATGTTCATACGCACACTGTATGCGTACCGCAACTCCCAGGAAGCACACAGTGTTGTGGCCGCAGTGATGTAAAGGTTGAAAACCCGACGGTGGGATTGTTCGTGTCCTCTTTATATATAGTGTATAACTCCCTCAGCATCCCAAGAACGATACTTTTTGTACCTTTCTCTTTGTTCCATCAGCGTCAGTCACCGTTACAGTCTTTTTGCCCTGGACACATTCTGCTAGCTATGTCCGAATCATAAAAAGCTCGTACTTTCGCTTTTTCATGTTCACTTATCCTACGACCCCTCGATATCCTCTGAACTTCTGGTAAAATGCCATGAGTTTCCTTTAGCTTGCACACACTTTTCACCAAGTACAGTGAGGTCTCGAAAAAGTCTGCGGTTTCCTGTTGAGTGTACGGCGAAACTGTCAAAATCATCAGGCAAAATCGTCCGGGTATTGCAGAGGGATATAAACCGGCGCGATTAAGCCCGACTGGTCAAAAATATATCCCAGACATTATCTCCGTTATCTCCCCCTCCCCTCGCGGAACGTCTTATCCCCCCCCCCGTCTCCCTCCCCCGGCTGCGTCATCGCCGCGTCGCCGCGGGCCGCACCCGGGCGGCTCGGCGACCGGATTTATCGAGCGAGCGGGGTGACATCAGTACATTTAAGGGCATGCGGCTCGTTACTGTTTGTCTGTTCCACGTTTTTTATTGATTGATCCCGTAGTTCAAAGAATGCTGAATCACACGCAGTCGAAATTTTTCCAGAAAATTCATAGAAAAAAAAATGTTTTCAAAATTTCCAAGTTTTGGGGATTTTTTGCCGAACTTCTAAGAGAGGCACATTTCCATTGTGAATCACTGTTAATCTATGTACCTTTCCTAACAACCCGGTATATTCTTTATTCACATACTTTACAGCATAAGGGCGAAAACTGAGCTCTACAATAGTCCTGCACGTGCGGATCGTCAAATTGCTTGAGGCTATAACTTTGAAACCGCTTACCGGAGGAAAAAATAAATATCACAGCCGTGATCAGAACGATCGTTTACCTCTGGGAGGAAGGTATCGTCGAAATCGGTGACATCAGGGTGTTATCCTCTGCCAGTGAAAAAAATCCACCATTTTGCATGGAAAGTCACAGTTAATGGAAGTTTTAGGTTTTCATCCTTGGTGATGACTTTCATCTTTTCATAAACATATTACAAACACAGATGGTGGTTGTTGTGATGGAAATAAAGTGCATGTTTGCAATGTTTTTAACCCTGTTTTTTGTTTTTTCCAGCAGGTGTCAATAGTCTCACTCTCAGGTGAATATAGAATGGGCTTTGAGAAAATGCATATCATCAGAAAACCTAATGGACCTGTGGTGAAGATGTTCCTGGCATGCTGACAATTATTGTATCATGAACTAGATGTGTATCTCCCTGAAGCTAGGCATGATGTTCACAGTGTATCATCACAATGCAGAGGATTATGTAGCATGAACATAAGTGCAGCAATCTATGAATATGCATGAATCCATGAAATACAAACTCATACCAGGCATCTTTTAAAAAAACATGTGAAGCTGTAGCACAACCAGAAATTTGGCTGAGCTGACACACTTAAGGGCTGGATCATGACATTGGCCAAACCCAAGTAATTGTCAGCTAATGTAGGAGGGATATGGAGCAAGGGGATGGGGCATCACCAGCATAGATAGCTTGATTTGAACTAAAATTATCCTTTACTCAAGCTCTTCAGAAAAACAGGGAACATTTTATTTGAAGAAAAAGTATTGTTTTCAACTATACCTTGCACCTAAACCATACAAATCAGGTATTTGGCGTCAGCGATTTATTAAATTTTACACAATCCAAGCTGAATGACAACGGACTGGCTGGATCAACCCATGAGCTGAACCCCGTTGAATATCATGACTGAGCCTACAGGCGAAGAATGCAGATTTATCATCTCAGCACTGATTACAGGCAAAGAATACAGGCATACAAATCTACATTAATAAATACAGAAATACCGAAACCTCGATCCTATTCAACGACTTACGAGGGCTCAGGTTTGTATTTCTAAGTTTTGTGTGCGTCACAACTGTAGGCATGTATTTTGAAGAAAAATATAATTAATAAAATGTTCCGATATTAATATATGATTCTTTTAAGATCTAAACAGGAAAATAAAGTTCGAATTGTTTCTTCATTTGTCTTAACCTTGCTTTAATAAATTTCACAAATACTGCAAATATTAGCAAACATTGTTTATCAAGAACATGGGATGAATAATTTCATCTTGGGCTGGCACATTCCAGGAGGATGAAAAACACATGAAAATACAGGTGAATTTGTGGATGAATACTGGCGAGCATGATGGATAAATCAAAGATCAAAGCAAATATTTGAACGTCTCATCATCTTCTACACCTTATAAACGGACAATAGCGCTCTGCCGCCCTCGGTACAAGGAATTATTCATATGTTCATCTGTGGGCTTTTTCGGCCAGTCTGAAGGATGAAAAATCCAGGTAAACGCGGGGATTGATATGCGGAAGTGCTACGAATAAATAGCACAACAACTGGGATTTTCCAACTCTCCGTTCATTTTAGTACGTGAAAATGAGCACAAAACCACTTCCGAAGGTTTTCTTTACATGCTATATTTTTTACAACGCAAGAGCTCCTGACGTGTGGATGCTTGGAAAGTATGCTGCAAACGAAGACCAGTTCCTTGGTGATATGGCAAGGTAATACTATAAGTGAACAAGAATATAATTATTTCAAGTTCATTTTCAAATTCAAATACTCGACATGTGCACATTTAAGTGAAAATTATGGTGTTTTTAAATTGCCATTTGTCGATAGCTCATTGGCTTTTTCCTTCGTCACAAGTAACAGCCTGAATGCCATAATTCTCCCTTGTAATGGAAATATTTGTTCCAATTTTTTTTTTCATGGCATGCTTTATATTGTTCCAAGTCCTTTCCAGTATAATAGCCTGCCAGCCGTGCAGGTTACATATACTTTTAAAAATTGCGAAATGTGCATGGTGTCCTGTGGCACTATAATTTGTCACGAAAGCACAAAACATCGTTGCGCTGAATTTTGTTTACATTCAATTGTTTTCATAGCCTTGCATTTGGCATACACGTGCGCACAGTGCAGTGTGAGCTCTATGTGTACTATCTTGAGCGGAGTTAACCTTAAACCACCTCAGCCTACGTTGCACAGATGTGTGGTACAATGTAGATAATAAATATCTCAATTTACATTGGTGATATATTAGTGGCATATCTGCGTGTACCGTTCGAAGGAAAGCATATGATCAAGGTAGGGCGAGTGGATTCTAAGGTTGTTCTGCTTTGTTGGGAGGGGGAAAATTCAGAGCTGAATTAGGCTGAAATAGATGGGAGAGACGGTATTAGGCATAGAGATCTGCAGGGGAGAGGCGGTATTAGGTCTATGGAGGCCGAATGGGCCGCCGGCCATGCCCAAAAGGGAACCCCACCTCATCTGCTGGAATACCTATCTGCTGGAATACCATCTGCTGGAATACCACCTCTGGCCTCCTTTCCATCCCCTACTGTTGAAGCGCCACCCATCCGGGAGGTCGGAGTACGCCCCTCCCCTTTGGTCCCTGCTTCCTAGGAAGGCAAGTTAGTGCCACCCCAGCACATCTTTACCCTCCACCAGCCCCACAGCTCAGCCACACACCCTGTAAATTCTTGTATCCGACCCTATTTGAGACTCAATAATGTGATGCTGAATATCCCTACAGGAGAGGAGCCTTAACATGTTGCAAGGTGTGGACTGGGCTGGAATTATGGATCCAGCACCGAATTATATTGGCATGAGGACAAGTTTAAAAGAAACTATGAATTTACCAAAGAGGTAGCTAAAATAAGTAGCTAAAGAAACATGAAAGATAATGCAACTATGAGCCACAGGGGCCAATGGCATAGGAACAGGGCAGTTCCACGCCCCCCCCCCCCCACACACACTTTGAAGCTCGTGGGCAATATCTGGCATCTTTTCATCTCCCCAAGTAGAAAACATTCCAGTCTCATGGCATATCCTGCTGCTTCCCCCCCCCACCCACATAAAAAATATTCCTTATGGCCCTGACAGGTGCCATCTTGGTTACACTTTGTGGACATTAAGAACTAGTCCAAAAAATTTGTTGATTAGTTATCTATGAAATAATTTTTGTAAAAAATTATTTTCTCCTTTTAATACTAGTATGCTATTTCTTAGACTGCTCTGTATACTGACCATGCCAATTCTGAGTGATAGCTGGTTCTTATGTTAACTACCTTGCTAGTAGAGAAAGACTGTCTTGTCTTTATCCTGATATCATTAACTTTGATTTTGAATTGGTGATCTAATAGCTAATTACATAATTTGTATTATCCTAGACATTTATATGTTGCTGACCATGCATACATTTAAATATCTTGATGAGACCTCCCCTTATTTTTCTGTATCTAAGTGTACACACATTCATATCTTTATTAATCTTGTCTCATATGCTAGGTTGCTCAAATTACTAATCCTCTTTTGCACTCAAATTACTAATCCAGATGGCTGAGTTTTCGGATGGGGGAGAAGAAGCACTCAGCCAAGGCCACTCGCCACTCACCATCGGAAATGTGAGTGCTAAACTTCTGGCGTGTCAACCTCTTTCCTACCGAACCAACCTAAATTCTCTTCCGCTGCTTCTGCCTTCTCACCAAATTCATTGCTGAGAGCGACCTGTCTCATGGGGGGGGGGGACCAAATAGGATAAGTTTAGGATGGGGAGGAGGTGGACGGATTATTATTATTATTAGGGTTTTAGGGTACGTCAACCCCAATTGGGTTATTTTGCGAGGTGGACGGAGATGTCGGTGATGGCGGGAAGTATATGAGCGGTGTGTGCGCAATGCGATGCGATGCGGTGTATGTAAGGGCAAATATATTAGAGTAAGCATATACATTCTCTAAGTGGCATCAGCAAAGACCGGTGGTGGAATTTCGACAGTAACGGACAGGAGGAGCGGTAGAGCAAGGCCGTATAAAATAAGATATAGTACAGCAATTGATGACGTCAGAATTACGACCCTAACAAACGGTACCCGCGTAGTAAATAACTCAGCGACCAGGCGCGAGGAGGAGGATATTTACGTCCAGAATTGAAATGGCGTCTGTGACGCGGGTGATGAGGGGTGCGCGCGCTCTGACCGGGTCATCAACAGCCGACCCGTAGACGGAGATCGTACCATGAGTACTTCCCGACAAGGTGGAATGGTTTACACAGTTATGCTTGGATCGTGCCTGATATTAATCTGTATGATGAGGTAAATTTATAAGCGAGATTGCCGACCTGCGAGCCGTCCTCCTATGGACAGAAAATTCCCGAGCGATGGTGGCGTATGTTGAAGCCAGTTAAATTGCCTAAAATATTATTTCTGTTATATATATGACGCGCGTTTGGTTAAGGCCTGATTGCCAGAGGGTGCGATGAACGGACACTTCGGGGATATTAGTTCACCTGCTCTGGATCTTTGACCGCAAAATCACGCTGGCCTCTGCGATCCAGAGGTGCAGGTGAGGTGGCGAACATGGTATGCATGTGGAAGGGGCCGGTAAAGGGGCCACCACAGTGCGTTCGCCGGAAGTCTGGCGCCGGACTATAGGATATTGGCAAAACACTGCCCGGTGGTTTGTCCACCCCCGAACCCTGCACGTGGGCACGGTTGGTGCAGACAGTTCGAGGGGCATGATGGACGGGTTGGGCATGCCGTAAGACCCCAAGGCCAAAACTCATAGGGCCGGCTAGGATATAAAGACGACCGGGTACGTGACCAACCTGGTAGGGATCCGTGCCCGCCCGTTGGTTATGTCAGACCTGGTCGCAAGTGTACGACGAATAAGGCCCGGCGCGGCATCGATCGAACTTAAGGTTAGGTGTGTCGGTCAAAGACATCAGAGCACTTGTATCAGCCCTCGGAGTCAGTACGATGAGCCCCCTCGTTGCAGTTAAGACTTTGTCCAGGCGAGAAACGCTGCTAATAATGGCTAGGCCAGCCATGATTGGCAGTGAAAGGTTTACTTGTTCGGGCCGGTAATACCATCAAAATTAGAGTATTGGTCTGTCGATCTATGTGTTTGTGTAGCGCTGAAAAGGGGGGGGGTCGGGAGCTAAATTTGGGGACCAAGCAATTAATTAGTTGATAAGGAGAGCATGAATGGGGCGAGCGAATGCGCAGTGAACGAAGGGAATGAACGTGAGTAGGTAGATGTAAGGATCACCGGAAGCCGCTTGGGGCACAACACAGGCACCTATTTCGTGCGGAACATTGCACAAAATTATACTACTACTAGCGTCCAAAAAGTCCCAACACGGGACATGTCAGTTAACCAATGGTGAATGTCATTATCATCAATTCTCTAATGCAACGTATTAATTATAATCTGGCTAAAGACTCTCACTTACCTATATGGTGTTCCCAAAACTTTGACCTCGCACATATATAAATTCGTGTTAGGGACGGCAACTCAAACCAACATCGCGACGGCTGGGGTTTGGGGATGTGTGGTGGAATTGGCGGTGAAAATCAACATAATATACCACTGACATAGGCACAATGAACAAAGGAGTGAGTTAGGTCAAGCCCCCAAAAAGTCAGTTCAAGTAGTTCAATCAGTTCCAGTTCCATTGAAGTTTAGGCTGCATCAATAATAAATTGCCCACACCCACTTCACACACCATACCAGTCTCAGTTTAGTTTAGGCTGCATGGATAATACATTGTCCACACCCCTTCACACACCCACTATCTAAAATACATTTCACACACCCATACCACTCAGTCGAGTTTACGTGAGGTTAGCAACAGATAGAACACGCCAGAGGTTACATTTTAACACACAGTTTATCACGGATACATTCCACTCACACACACACCCCACTCACCCCATTCCACACACCCATACACCCCCACCCCACCCACACCCCGCACACCACCCACACCCGCCACCACCCTACACACCCCACAGACGGCAGAGCCGCCACCCCTACACTGGCGCCCAAGCGTGGGAGTTTTCAAATTTTGGGTCACCATGAAGCTTGGGAACTGGCACAGGTCGCCGAACCCAGAGGATAACGCATTGGTGGAATGCACATGGAGCTGACTAAGTAAACACGCTGGCTGCAGTTTTCAGAACGTGATGTTCAGCGATGTTAATGGAAAAAATAGGTAGGGAAAGCATACATAGCAGTGTAGCTACATGGATCTGTGGTAGCTTGGGTCGGTATCAGGTCAAGTCGCAGCCGAAACGTGTACCCGTTTCCGGAAATCTGCAATTTGGTCAGTGTTATGGTAGCTTGGGTCGGTATCAGGTCAAGTCGCAGCCGAAACGTGTACCCGTTTCCGGAAATCTGCAATTTGGTCGGTGTTATGGAGCATCAAGGTTGTTTGGCCTTGTGGGAACTTTTGGGCACTGTGTTTGCTCAGGTTGCACACATTCCCGTGTGGGTTACTTCTAAGGCCATTCGAGGTCAAGGACCAGGTTACAGGGCGCGGCCGGAAGTATTTTTGTGCGTGCTATCCGTGTGGGCACTTAATTTGAAGTCGGTATCTTTTTCCACATTTATGTTGAAACCATGAGTTCGTGACACAGTAAATTCGAGGTTAGTGACCGAGATGGTCTGGCGTGGTGACAATTTAGGTCGTTTGATGGTACAGGAAGGTGGCTTCTAGCGGTTGGTGACGATTTTAACACTCCTTGCCGCGACGTTTCCAGGATTTTATGGGAGGGCAGGTCACATTATGCAGTGAACCAATGATCTTGTGTGGCCTGATCTCAACCATGACGTAGCTTTTCGTGGCTTGCTTCAAATTCGGCGTGCATATTTTCATTTGGTACTAAAACACCAGGAACGCACAGCACTATGATCTAGGGCTACAAATATGTATGATGTTGGGCGGCAAGTGGTGACTAGTTGACTTCGACAAACCCTGGCTACCGGAAATTATGCTTCGTTCCACACCCACCTGTTTGGGTTCATTGCTCGCATATTATTGGCATGCTATGGGCGGCCTATTTAAACTGTTGGTTTTCACGTTTTCTGCACCATGACGTTTATTGGTTTACTGCTTATTGTCCACCATCTCCAACAGCATATTGTGCCTTTACAGAAGTCAGTAGCTAAAAACGTAAACCGAACAGGTGAATAGTTTTCAGTTCAAACAGGTAAACGGCTGTCGGAACTCGTTGATGCCCGATGGCTCTGCGTCTCAGATGTGAGCGTGTGACGCAGCACAGTATCTCACCACCTGCGTCTTAAATGCATTCAGCGGGTTGGTGAAGATGTCCGCACTTGGTGTCATCACTAAAAATGTGTTCGTTACTCTTAATAATCTGCTAAACAAGCCACACCTAATAGTTTCGGCACGTACATACGGTACATCTCGTGCCGTGAAGTTGGCTGAAAAGGCTCTGTTCAGCAGGTTGGCACGTCCAACGTCATCGCTGATTAACTTGCTTCCGTCTAGCAGAGACGGAACAGAACCACTCCTTTTAAAAACATTTCAAAATGACCAGTATCGCTTTGGGTTTGTCTTAAAATCATCCACTAGTCCCCTCAAAGAACGACAGTAGCTGCTTCCGATCAGACGTTTGAAAAAGTCGCGCTTGACGGAAACTCGCGCCGAATGACACTGTCACTCGGGTGCCTTTTCATTCGACGATGTGCACATTCGCGGCTAGTGCATGCCTGGACTCACCGTCAAACCAGGGCGGGAGTCTACGGCGAGGAGTCATGACTGGCACATGATCACGAATAACAGCTTCGATTAACGAGTAAAACATATCAACAGCATTGGCAACATCTAAGTCATCCAGCATGTTCCACGGTATAAGTTCCAAACAACGTCGCAATGAATTAAAATATCCTCTCTTGTAGTTGTAAGCAGTCGATCTTGACACAGCTAGTGGTGATGGCCTTAGCAGAAAGAACTGCCGTTTTGTTTTGTCTTGGTGTCTAAATAATGCTGACTTATTCACCGGAGCCGAATTGATCCAAACGTGCGGCGATTAGAGTAACATCAAATTTCGTTACTATCTGGACTTACGGACAGATCTCCACGAATCGAAACTATAAGTGAGGAGCAAAAGGGAAAGTCTCCGGCCTGAGTGGTATCGCATTCCAAACAATGTGTAGAGACAAATGGCACTTCTCGTTAAAAAGAAATTCCGAACTTTGTACTGTCGCCTACCGGGTAAGAGACTACAGCAGCTTTGATCTAGTGAAGTAAAACTGGATGTAATTTTAGCAATCGCCATTGCAACTTGATGATCCCCCAGGTAGAAATGACGGTTCAGTGACATTTTACAACGGTGGGGTGTACATAAGGCATCTCAAATTCCGCCTATTGGGATTCAGCGGGAGCTATTCTGCTATACGTGAGCCAAACTCCCCACAATCATCACTTCCAGCACATTTTCCCCGGAAGCACAAATCTGCAGGGCAGTTGATGCATTTAAGAAGAAAAAACCACTCACCGCTCCAGTGAATAGGCAAAATGTTTTGTAAACAGTACTGATAGTCGGATGGATACGGTTAGGACGGATATAGTAAGATGGATACCGGGGAGTGATAACAGGACAGGTAGTACAGGATGGTTGCCGCATCGCACATGCATGGCCCCCTACACATTTTCAGTTTATAATTAGATACTATGCTGGGACCCACACCTGGTGGTGCTCCACAAAGAAAGTGCAGTAAATAGAACATGCACATCAGTTCTCAGAAAAAGGATGAATCCATGGGCGGTCTTTCTCTCTTTCAGCTAAGTGAAAGCCGGTGAGGAGGCATATAGCTGATCCGCTCACTTAATCCTGAAGTATCCTCTCCAAAATATCATCTACCTTGTTTTTCCCAATGGCATGCTCAGTCGGATGGTGCTCACAGGTCAATGCAGCCCATAGCAAATGTTGGTTTGTGCAGCTGAGTAAACCACAAACAAAGGACGGTGATCCCTGGTCCATGGACGTGCCAGAGAAGACAAGGCTGCATGAAAAAGGTATGGGAGAGAGACGCAGGACTCGAAGACGCGCGGCGGTGGACGCCGGACCGACGCCTCAGGGGCGTCCAGCGGTGGCCAGATGGCTGAGTTTTCGGATGGAGGAGAGGAAGTACTCAGCCAAGGCCACTCGCTACTCACCATCGCCATCCGGGTCCATGCAAGAAGCAGGATTTCATCACATCTTGCTACAAGCGGAAGCGAAAGGGCGACCTCGCGGAGTCCTCACAGAGAGGACTCTGTGAGGCCTCTGCCCAGACCGACGAGGCTCTGGTAAGCTTCCGACGATGACCATGAGGTGGAATTCTTCAGGAGAAGACCGAGGGTGTTCTACTATTCGGACCCGAAGCGATGCACGTGGGCAGAAGGAGATCGGGCAAGGGGAGGCCGACCACGGCGGCCGCAGTCGTCCGAGGAGGCTGTCCGCCGGCCAAACCAGCTGCTCCTGCGGCAGCCTGCGCCTCAGGCGCGCAGGCGCAACGGCAGCACCGACGACCGGATCATCCTGACGCAGCTCAACACGCCGGAGCTGGGCGCCGCGCGCTGGCGCCACGCCAGCCGCGAGCTGGTGCTGGACGACCGCCATCAGAAGAACGTCAGCTTCGACTCGCACATCTCGCGGTGAACCGGCGCGACCTGTCGCCGCGCACCGCTGTTGGCGCGGCGTGTCTGTGTGGCGCACAGCCGAGCCGCTGTGTCGGGCCGCGTGTTTGTGTGGCGCACAGCCGAGCCGCTGTGTTGGGCGGCGTGTTTGTGTGGCGCACAGACGAGCCGCTGTGTTGGGCGGCGTGTTTGTGTGGCGCACAGCCGAGCCGCTGTGTTGGGCGGCGTGTTCATGTGACGCGGAGCCGAGCCGCTGTGTCGGGCGCCTGTCTCTGGAACGTCCCGGCCGCACAGCAGCGCTGAATGGTCGTCACGTCGGCGTTAATTTCAGATGACGCATTTGGTCGCCGACTACTGCACGCGACGTTAGTAGATGGTGTATGGTGTATGGTGCATGGTAATGGAAGTGATAGTGTGTATACAGCCAACGAACATAAGATTAGGAGGTGGTTAGGGGAAACTACGGGCCCCATGAAACATAGGTATCCCCGGGATTTGGAAAAAGGGGATTGGAACAATTTCAGGACCGGGTTTTTACAATCACGAGGACGTGATATTTTTAATGAAAGTCTGATGTAAGGAGGCTTACATTTTTCGGCACCAAAATTTATATATTTTCCTATCCGAACAGGCCGCCAGGCATCCAGTACGATCCTGGCCGTCTTACCCGTCCCGTACAAACACTTGCCCGGAAAGCGCCAGCGTGTGGCGCCGGCGCCTACGTCAAAGCGGCTGTTCCATCAACACGCCGCACACGCTAGTCGCGCCGGCGCCCAAGATCAAACGGGCCGACAAACAACACGGCGAGCGCAAGTAACGGGTCGGCACCTCCGCGAAGGTACCGGTGGTGCAAGCACCCCGGAAGAAGGGACATCGGCCCGTGAGGTCGGTGCCCTGACCTAGATCCGTCGCCACCCAAGCCAGAAGAATACTCCACGAATCAGAAAGCGCGAACTCACCCCCGAAGCCCTGGGAGTGGGTACAGGGAAGAAAGAGGCGGAGAAATAGGAAGTTCAAGAGAACAGAACAAAACAGGACGGACAAGAGAAGGAGAGAGGAAGGAGAGACGCACAGAGAAGGGTCTGGAAGACGCGCGGAGGTGGGCGCCGGACCGACGCCCGAGGACCGTCCACCGGTGGCCAGATGGCTGAGTTTTCGGATGGAGGAGAAGAAGCACTCAGCCAAGGCCACTCGCCACTCACCATCGGAAATGTGAGTGCTAAACTTCTGGCGTGTCAACCTCTTTCCCACCGAACCAACCTAAATTCTCTTCCGCTGCTTCTGCCTTCTCACCAAATTCATTGCTGAGAGCGACCTGTCTCATGGGGGGGGGGGGACCAAATAGGATAAGTTTAGGATGGGGAGGAGGTGGACGGATTATTATTATTATTAGGGTTTTAGGGTGCGTCAACCCCAATTGGGTTATTTTGCGAGGTGGACGGAGATGTCGGTGATGGCGGGCAGTATATGAGCGGTGTGTGCGCAATGCGATGCGATGCGGTGTATGTAAGGGCAAATATATTAGAGTAAGCATATAAATTCTCTAAGTGGCATCAGCAAAAACCGGTGGTGGAATTTCGACAGTAATGGACAGGAGGAGCGGTAGAGCAAGGCCGTATCAAATAAGATATAGTGCAGCAATGGATGACGTCAGAATTACGACCCTAACAAACGGTGCCCGCGTAGTAAATACCTCAGCGACCAGGCGCGAGGAGGGGAGGATATTTACGTCCAGAATTGAAATGGCGTCGGTGACGCGGGTGATGAGGGGTGCGCGCGCTCTGACCGGGTCATCAACAGCCGACCCGTAGACGGAGATCGTACCATAAGTACTTCCCGACAAGGTGGAATGGTTTACACAGTTATGCTTGGATCGTGCCTGATATTAATCTGTACGATGAGGTAAATTTATAAGCGAGGCAGCCGACCTGCGAGCCGTCCTCCTATGGACAGAAAATTCCCGAGCGATGGTGGCGTATGTTGAAGCCAGTTCAATTGCCTAAAATATTATTACTGTTATATATATGACGCGCGTTTGGTTAAGGCCTGATTGCCAGAGGGTGCGATGAACGGACACTTCGGGGGTATTAGTTCACCTGCTCTGGATCTTTGACCGCAAAATCACGCTGGCCTCTGCGATCCAGAGGTGCAGGTGAGGTGGCGAACATGGTATGCATGTGGGAGGGGCCGGTAAAGGGGCCACCACAGTGCGTTCGCCGGAAGTCTGGCGCCGGACTATAGGGTATTGGCAAAACACTGCCCGGTGGTTTGTCCACCCCCGAACCCTGCACGTGGGCACGGTTGGTGCAGACAGTTCGAGGGGCATGATGGACGGGTTTGGCATGCCGTAAGACCCCAAGGCCAAAACTCATAGGGCCGGCTAGGATATAAAGACGACCGGGTACGTGACCAACCTGGTAGGGATCCGTGCCCGCCCGTTGGTTATGTCAGACCTGGTCGCAAGTGTACGACGAATAAGGCCCAGCGCGGCATCGATGGAACTTAAGGTTAGGTGTGTCGGTCAAAGACATCAGAGCACTTGTATCAGCCCTCGGAGTCAGTACGATGAGCCCCCTCCTTGCAGTTAAGACTTTTTCCAGGCGAGAAACGCTGCTAATAATGGCTAGGCCAGCCATGATTGGCAGTGAAAGGTTTACTTGTTCGGGCCGGTAATACCATCAACATTAGAACATTGGTCTGTCGATCTATGTGTTTGTGTACCGCTGAAAAGGGGGGGGGGGGTCGGGAGCTAAATTTGGGGACCAAGCAATTCATTAATTGATAAGGAGAGCATGAATGGGGCGAGCGAATGCGAAGTGAATGAAGGGAATGAACGTGAGTAGGTAGATTTAAGGATCACCGGAAGCCGCTTGGGGCACAACACAGGCACCTATTTCGTGCGGAACATTGCACAAAATTATGCAACTACTAGCGTCCAAACAGTCCCAACACGGGACATGTCAGTTAAACCAATGGTGAATGTCATTATCATCAATTATCTGAGGCAACGTATTAATTATAATCTGGCTAAAGACTCTCACTTACCTATATGGTGTTCCCAAAACTTTGACCTCCCACATATATAAATTCGTGTTAGGGACGGCAACTCAAACCAACATCATGACGGCTGGGGTTTGGGGATGTGTGGTGGGATTGGCGTTGAAAAACAACAGAATACACCACTGACAGTTTCAGTTTAGTTTAGGCTGCATCGGAATAAATTGTACACACCCCCTTCACACACCCATATCACTCAGTCGAGTTTAAGTGAGGTTAGCAACAGATAAAACACGCTAGAGGTTACATTTTAACACACAGTTTATACATGCTACACCAAATAAATACCACACACCTCCACACCCACACCCATACACCCCCACCCCACTCACCACACCCACCCGCCACCACCGCGGACACCCCACCGACGGCAGAGCCGCCACCCCTACACGAGACCAACTTTTTCTTAACACATGCTGGGTGTCTTGAATCAATATGTTCCCTTCCAAAAAAGCAACCGTTATGTGATTACAAATTTTTTAAAACATCGCATAGCCTAAGGATGTGGTCTTGCTGGTCTATCATTTTTAACTTTACCCTGTTCGCCTTACTCGAAAATAAGAACTGCCTTTGCCAACTTCCAATCTCCTGAAATTTCAGTACGAAATATGATACAAACTGAAATCGTTGGCTCTTTCACATTGCAGTCATGGGCATGACCTGAAATCGCAAGTCACGGCTTAGTCACGACACATCATTTAGCAGATCTGGCATGGTAGCCGCTTCAAGCTATTTATATTATAGAAATGCAGCGGTTTGCATTACATAATCTTATTCAAAATAGTGTGGTCCCCGCATTGTCCCAACTAGACGCTGCCTCAATCACAATAGAGGTCGCGGCGCCTTGCCGGCGGTATTAACTGCAAATAATATGTCGCATCTCTACCACTGACCCACACTAATATGTATCCGTTCTTTGACAGTAACACCGCTGCTGCCTCAATCCTGTGTGCCGGTATCCTGCCACCCTGGTTTGGTTTGGCCGCATCGTCCGCCCAGCACCTACACCGCTGCTGCCTCAATCCTGTGTGCCGGGATTCTGCCACCCTGGTTTGGTTTGGCCGCATCGTCCGCCCAACACCTGCACCGCTGCTGCCTGAATCCTGTGTGCCGGTAACCTGCCACCCTGGTTTGGTTTGGCCGCATCGTTTGCCCAACACCTGCATCGGACCTTCCCGTCATTCTGAGGTTGCCTTTTCACCTACCATTTTCTTGTTTTTGTCCTGTGTTCTTACGTCGTTGTCTTGCTGCTTGGATCCGTGTGTATCAGGCATGGTGAAAATTAAATCTGATGAAGCTGTGGTATGCTATATATATCTTAGAAATATCAGAAAAAGTAATGCTAAGCGACATGCGCAAAACGTGCACAGGGTGTGGAAAAACTTAAGGACTTTAGCAAGGCATGTGAGAGAGAGAGAGAGAGACAATGCGACGGAAGAGGCGGGATCGAGATGTCCGTCCAGACCCGATTGGATGTAGCACTGCTGTGGGGACGTCTAGAGACGATGCCACGCCAACTGCACCAGCAGGAACCACTGACTGCCTCCCTCGACTCTGACAGTGATGTAGACGACCCCAGCCCAGCCGCTGTCGAGCCGGAAATGTATGACGAGCCCAACAGTGACCCCATGGACGAGACGAGACCGACAAGGACAGTGGTCATGGACACAGACGATGTACCGCCGACAAACGGACACGAGACTCGACTCAGACCTGACGAGCGATGGACAATATTTCAGTCGGCCACACTGCCAACGTGGACTGGAACAGACTAAGATGTATTTCGGAAAGATTGGATAAAATCAATGCCGATGCTGATCTCGCCCGGGAATTTGTGGTTCATCGCCACAATTTGAGCGCAAACAATTCTGGCTGGCAAATCAGTGCACTAAAAGAATCAATCGACAATCTGAAGGAAGCCGTGCAGTCAGTGCTGATGGATAGGCGTGCCGCTGGAGGTGGACAGGGAGACGCCGGGAAGGACACGGACACTGACACACCAACTGACGTTTTCCATTGGCTCGTGATGGACCACACAGGCCAGGGTGACTGTGCTCAGTGAAGCACCTGCACACAATTCGGCGCGAGGGGTGGGAAAAAAGCTGAGCTCTGGGTAACTAAACCTGTCCATCTAGGCCGATACAAAAAGCAGAGGCTAATGACCCACCAGAGCTCCGACCGACATCAACGAGCAACTGAAGTCATGAACGCAACTAAACAGATACCTACAGTAGGTGACCCGACAACTGGGATCATATCTAAAGCCTTGCCGGCGGTATTAACTGCAAATAATATGTCGCACCTCTACCACTGGCCCACACTAATCTGTATCTGTTCTTTAACAGTAACACCGCTGCTGCCTCAATCCTGTGTACCGGTATCCTGCCACCCTGGTTTGGTTTGGCCGCATCGTCCACCCAGCACCTACACCGCTGCTGCCTCAATCCTGTGTGCCGGGATTCTGCCACCCTGCTTGGTTTGGCCGCATCGTCCGCCCAACACCTGCACCGCTGCTGCCTGAATCCTGTGTGCCGGGATCCTGCCACCCTGGTTTGGTTTGGCCGCATTGTCCGCCCAGCACCTGCATCGGACCTTCCCGTCATTCTGAGGTTGCTTTTTCTCCTACTGTTTTCTTGTTTTTGTCCTGTGTTCTTACGTCGTTGACTTGCTGCTTGGATCCGTGTGTATCAGGGATGGTGAAAATTAAATCTGATGAAGCTGTGGTATGCTATATACGTCTTAGAAATATCAGAAAAAGTAATGCTAAGCGACATGCGCAAAACGTGCACAGGGTGGGGGAAGAAAACTTAAGGACTTTAGCAAGGCATGTGAGAGAGAGACAATGCGACGGAAGAGGCGGGATCGAGATGTCCGTCCAGACCCGATCGGATGTAGCACTGCTGTGGGGACGTCTAGAGACGATGCCACGCCAACTGCACCAGCAGCAACCACTGATACTGCCTCCCTCGACTCTGACAGTGATGTAGACGACCCCAGCCCAGCTACTGTCGAGCCGGAAATGCATGACGAGCCCAACAGTGACCCCATGGACGAGACGAGACCGACAATGACAGTGGTCATGAACACAGACGATGTACCGCCGACAGACGGACACGAGACTGGGCGCAGACCTGACGAGCGTATGGACAGTATTACAGTCGGCCACCCTGCCAACGTGGACTGGAACAGACTAAAATGTATTTCGGAAAGATTGGATAAAATCAATGCCGATGTTGATCTCCTCGCCCGGGAATTTGTGGTTCTTCGCCACAATTTGAGCGCAAACAACCCTGGCCGACAAATCAGTGCACTAAAAGAATCAATCGACAATCTGAAGGAAGCCGTGCAGTCAGTGCTGATGGATAGGCGTGCCGCTGGAGGTGGACAGGGAGACGCCGGGATGGACACGGACACCGACACACCAACTGACGTTTTCCATTGGCTCGTGATGGACCACACAGGCCAGGGTGACTGTGCTCGGTGTAGCACCTGCAAACAATTCGGCTCGAGGGGTGGGGAAAAAAAGCTGAGCTCTGGGTAACTAAACCTGTCCATCTAGGCCGATACAAAAAGCAAAGGCTAATGACCCACCAGAGCTCCGACCGACATCAACGCGCAACTGAAGTCATGAACGCGACCAAACAGATACCTACAGTAGGTGACCTGACAGCTGGGATGATATCTAAAGCCAAGGAAATGACGTTAAAAAATATGACGATAATCTACAACGGTGTCCTAAGAGGACACTCGTACGAGGATCATGCTCACGAACATTTACTACTCAACACTCTTGGCTTTGACGTCGGAAACCAGCATCAGACCGGACCAGCCGCTGCCCAGGCTGTGGACGTCATCTATGACGTGTTTACCGACGAGGTATCGCGGCACCTCAAGACGCCGAACCCCGCGACCGGCCGCCCCCGACACATGCACTTGACAATGGACAAATTCACTGAGGCCCATAACCAGCGGCAGGCAGTGAATGTGCGAACTCTGGACAGCGACGGCTCCCCGGTGGTCGTGCACTGCACGACTGCCGTACTGCGGAACTACACTGACCCAGTTCCGGACTACACGGCGACCAGTCGATTGAATGGTTGAATGGTTGAAGTATGGCGTGCAGTCGATTGAATGGTTCCGCAGCTACCTCAGCGACCGGAAGCAGACGGTGAACGGAGGCTCCTCCATCCTTCATCTGACTCATGGCGTGGCACAAGGCTCCATCATCGGGCCAATCCTCTTTCTCATCTTCATCAACGACCTGTCCTCTTTCCTCCCTCATGGCCGCCTAATATCCTATGCCGACGATACCCAACTCCTAGATCATTCTCTACCCAACGTCACCGAATTATCCAGCCTCAAGGCACGCGTTGAGGAATCCATATCTAGTCTACAAAATTGGTTTCAGTCAAACAGTCTAAGGATGAACCAGGACAAAACTCAATTCACCCTCTTTGGCACCAAGGCGTCATTAAAAAAGGCAGTGAACTTCCAGATCACTCTCTCAGATTCCACGATAACTCCACGTCCCACCGTTAAAGTCTTAGGTGTTCTCCTCGACCAGCAACTTAGTTGGGATTCTCACATATCCATGGTAGTGCGTAAATGCAATGCCATCACAGCATCCCTATACAAATTTCGCCATCATTTCACCACGGATGTCCTCAAGCTCTTAGTCCAGCTCCACGTTTTTCCTCACATACTTTATTGTCTATCTCTCTGGGGTGGAGCCGCTCAGTGCCGTCTGCATCGCGTGCAAAAGTGCATCAACTTTGCCGCGCGACTAGTCACCGGAGTGCGCCGCAACGAGCACGTGTCCCCTGCACTCGTGTCATTAGGATGGCAAACGCTTGCAGAGATGGTTCGGGAGCACGATTGCATCCAGGTATACAGAGCCATGTGCATTAGGCAATCCCCGGAAGCTGTACGAAGAATGTTTACCTGGCGGTCACAAGTATCGCAGAGGGAGACCAGAGCTGGGTCAGTCGGTGAGCTGCATCTCACAAGATGTCGACTCACGCAGACCCAGCGAGGTTTTTCATACCGCGTCGCGGTCGCTTGGAATAGGCTACCACCAGTCACCAGGCAAGCACCGAGTCGCTCTGCATTCAAAGGTGCTTTAGCGCAGAGTCGCTAGTCTTACTATAGAGGTCTTTGTGCGCTGTATGTTCGAAATGTTTCTGATGCAATGTTCTCTACCGGATGTGCTCACGCAACAATGTCTGGGTGCAGAACAGCCACCACGTGGAAGTACCCAAATACATGACTGACTGACCGACCCAAACACCGACCAGCTCTGGGACACGGGACCGACATGAGGCCGACGGACGGGGGGGAGGGGGGGTGACGAGTCACGTCGTCGATTGTCTCAGACATGACTTCGGACTTACTGACGAGGCATCAGCATTCAGGTCACCTCTTCCTCGTCTGACTGTGAGGCAGTCTATTCTGGCAGTAAAAATGGTTTCCGCCGGATATGGAAGGAACAATTTAACAGAAGTCATGTTCATCTAGATGACCGTGACCACCGCCTCGAGACTTTATTGTCGAAAGTGACGAACGAGGAAGAAGTGACCTGGATGGTGGAGTACATGGACAGCCTGCACCAGGTGATCAGCCTATTTCAGAGGTCAGGACTCCTGAAACGACAGCTGCGGAGGGCATCCGCCCAGCTGGATGTGATTAGCCTGTCTTTGCAGCGGCTGATCGAAACCCGCTTCGCGGAGTACTTAGTCATGGCAGTGACCAAAGTCCTCCACAACCGAGCTGCCATGATCAATGTTATCCAAGACATGATCGCTCAGGGGTCGCTTTTTACTGGGTCGGCCCAGCGGGTTCTCCGGACGCTGGAGAGCCGGGAGTTTGTGATGGCGTCGCTGATCATCATCGATGTGATGACGCCCGCTGTGGCACTGAGTAAGGCTGGCCAGTCAGCGCTCTACTCGGTGTTTCGGGACCGCCAGGAAGTGGACAAGTATCTGTCCACCCTGAACAGAATTGCAGTGGGTGCATTCTCTGGCCAGCTAGAGAGGGAGGGGCCGGCGGTGGCTGACGGCACCGGTTTCCGAGGCGCCGAGGTCGGAGTGACCGAGCAGCACCGGCTGCGGCGTAGTGACGTAGAACGCGACGCGACTGACATGACACAGGCGACTCGGCGACGAACTGACCTGGTGGCGGCGATCCTGCGACTTAGTCCAACGTATCTTGACCCGACTGACATTGAACGACTCATAATTCACACATTCAACATGGACAGGATCGCCTCAACCAGCGCAGACTCCGACTATGGTGAGGCGGCGTTTTCGGACCTGGCCGAGCGGCTGAGTCTGGGGAGTGTGAAGCTGCCAGGCCATCCGTGCAGCGACAGCTGCTCAGGGACCAAATATGTGTGCCTCGTCTCCCAGTATCGCGTTTTCAAAGAGCACGTGAGAGACAGACACAGTGACTTCGCGGAGTGGCTGCCAACTGACCAGTCCAGCGGTGTAAAACGTTGGTGTCCCGAGAACGTCCTGCGCACCTTCCAGGACGTGCAGACTGGTCTGCACAGGGACATCCCTGATATGGTCGAGGTGGCAGAGATATGCCTAATCATGTCTCGAAGCCAGTCAGATACAGAACGGGTTGGAAAAACTGCAAAGCATGTAAGTGAGGGTCGCTTCGAGGGAAAATTTGATGAAACAAAAGAGGAAAACAAAGATAGGGCAAAGAAAGAAGTGTTCATCATCGAGAATAAGGTGCCTTTGAGATTCTTTCCTGCGGCCGCCGTCACTGACAGATGGCTCAGAGATCACCGCCCAGCACTAAAGCGTACCGTGACTGACAGACAGTCCCTCACAGTAAAAAAAACTGAACCAAGTACCGAGGCGCCTGAAATTTATGTTTTGTTAAACATGAAAAGAGCTCTGCCAGTAAGAGATAGGAATAAATGTGTTGCAATATGTCATGACATGCTTATCATTGTATGTGCGATGTCGATGAGATGGAGGAGAGGGAAAGCGGTATCCATTATTTCACAATATGTCTGGTCTGTTCATCTGTTCATGATCTGTTTCACGATATTACCGATGTATGCACATCGGTACAGCGAGTGCTCATATGAGCAAGGATGGCTGGTTATTGGCTTAACGACACGTCGACCGTTGAGTCATGTAACGTCGCCAGTCTCTCACGCCGATTGGTCGCGGGCGAAGAGTAGCGACAGGTGAGACTAGAGCCCACAACCTTTCGATTGTGACACGAGCAGCTTATCCCTAGACCGCTCGTCCCCCATATGAGCAAGGAAGCTAGGTTGCTGAAATGTTCGTGTGGAAAAGTGTGTTCTAATTCGCATTTTGCTGTGAGACACCGATCTGCACATGCATATGTAGAAAAAGAACACTGTCCTGAGTATGTTGTAAATGAGTGTGTGCCCCTTCAAGCAGACCAGTTTAATTGTTTTCTCATGTATTCATTCATGCTAAAGCGCGTGTGCCGGCGTGTCAAGCCCGCGCTTTCTGTCCTTGCGTTAATACTAGGAGAGCGCGAGAAGGTATGTTTGCATGATGGGGCGTTTTACCGAGCTTCCCCTAATGCATGGTATTATAGTTTTTAAGCGATTATATCACTCAGACTTGAACGGTTATGGTTGTTGATGCAATAAAGCTCATATTTTATGTTCCGAGTGTGCACTACATCATTGGCGTTGAAAGAACGTGGAACGATGGACAAACACAAGAGAAGCTGTTGCTTTCGCTGTTGACTGGTATTCGTAGAAACTATCCACATTTCCAGTCACACTCGCGATCATATCGATTTGAAGTTCAACCATGCACAATTAAAAGTTGTTATTGGCTTGGTTAGTGCTTCCGTTGACGGCGTCGGTGCTGACTGTTCAGATGCCTCATTTCACTCGTATATTAAATGTTGATGGTGTGCTGTACTATCTATTTACAAAGACCAACTGTTTGATCGAGTTGCGGCATGGCCTTCACCAGAGATGATGCTCCCTTGAGACCAAATGACTAAGGACATAAACACATCACAAAAAGCAAAACAAAAGCAGTGTCAATAATAGTGACATTGCCGTAGTTACGCTCCAGTTACAGCCGAAAAGCAGACGTAGAAATATGCAGGCAGATTATTCGAAAGTGCTGTCAGACACAGACACTGAACCGGTGATACGGTCGTTCTGCGGGCACTGGTTCAACATTTGAGGACGTGACAGGTCACAGGTATGACAGTTATCTGGATTGCATAGGTCAGCACAGCCACCCAAGGATGTAGGCTTCGCGATCAGGTCTGCATGACGAGGACTGGTCAGCGAGGCAGTGGCCAAGGTAGATGGTACCTGTAACACAATGCCAACCAATCAAATATACCCACATGGCATTTGGGTGAGGCCAGCATCCACGTTGTACATGCAGGTTTAAGTGGCAGGTCCTAGATGCGCTACATTTATCTTCTCCAAGGGACGGAACAGTCAATTGCTTCGCATTTACCTTTGTACCTTTGCACGCATCACGGTCTGCCATCATACACATTGAGGAGAACCACAGCCATCAAGCACCTTGCATGCACAGGTGAAACAAACACGTCCAAGTATAACATACAATGTAGGTTTTTGATAGGACGGTGCACAAGTGTCCTTCCGCCATGTGTGGCAAGATTAATGTGAAGAAGTACCAAACAATGGAATTACCTGTTTCATTTCACGCACCGTGCTACATTCATGAACTCAATAAAGAAAGGGAGAAGCAAAATGAGAAGCATGTGAAGGTACTGACCTCAACAATGTGGTTCAGGAAGTGGACACAACATACAATTTGTCCAATTTTGTATTATTATGTTTGCTACTCTGGCCATGTGTTTATTTTGTTAGTATGATGATGCAATCTTGGTTTTCATCATGATGCATCTATTCAGCATTTTTCATCTTTCACTATCTCTGAGTGATTATATTTTTCATCCTCACAGGTTCTGAAAAAGTAATTTTAAGACACTGTCCTCTGGTCGTTCTATGCTGGATCCACCCACATGTCAATTTAAAACCACAAGATCAAAGGCTTAAAATGCTCGAAGTACTCGTGCATCGTCGCTTTGACTTCAATTTTCATCAAGTGGGAGTCATTCAACGTGCCGTGAGGTACACTAGGAAACAGTTCAGAAATCACATTAATTTTGAAAGTCAATGGTCCAGCTCGTTTCTTCAGTCGCCCTGCGTTTCTTCGTCTTCTCCCAACGGTACCCATGTCTGGCATCAAGAGACAGCCCGTGGGCAACCCTCGAGCAACATTTCAACCTGGGACATGTCAGGCCAAAAATCAAGGTGAAAGGGTTAGTTTTAAGTTTTCAAAATCCTCGCGTTTCGTCGTTATGAATTCAATTTGCATTATGTGGATGTCATTTGACGTGGCTCGCCGTACGTTATCAGAATGTTGAGATATCGAAAAGGTGTCGAAGGATCAGTGTGTGTACAATGATTGATTGTAATAGGAATAGGAGAGTCAAATCTGTTTTTATTTGCCGCCGTTGTGACAACAGGCACTTATATCCTGTATGAACAGGAGCTCCCCCAAGAAATCCGTCATAAACTGCGCGGACGGTGCTCCCATCTCTGGTTTTTAATTTACACCGCAACATTACTGTTCCGGACATACACATTTTGTCTTCGAATTGCCCGTTTTCCTCTTCATCGTTTAAGGGAACTTGTCAAATTTGAAGAGAAGCCACAAGTGAATACGACTAGTATATCAGCATACTTAGTTCATAATCACGAGAGAGCAATGGTGTAATCAGGGGTGGATCCAGGAATTGTCATGGGGGCACTTGTCTGGGGGGGGGGGGCATTTCTTTGGAGCGGCGCCACTGGGAAAGTACACGGAGGGGCACCTCTGGCCGCAAAATTCGAGGGGGCGAGATGCACTCGGCCCTTCCCGAAGCGGCGACTCTCCTTCCAAGGGAGAATTTCCATTTTCATTCATAGGGGTGCCTCCAACTTCCCGGCTTGAGGGTCGCCACCTTTCACGTGGGAGCACATGCCCTCAGTGCCACACCCTTTACCCATCCAGGTTGCCATTGCATGGAAATGTGTCTCAATAAAATAGGAAAGCATGGGCAAGGTACAGGGTTAAAATAATGGTTTTTCGTTAGGTGTGAGATGTTGAAACGAGTACCGTAGGATGCCAGAATTTGCCATGGAATTAGTGTCATTTAAAATGCTTTTGATGCCTCAGACTCAAATTCTAGCTGATGGTGTAGGCAATTCTAGCTGATGGTGTGGACTCCAAAGAGCAGGATGTCGATACTTCTTGGAGAAGGATGTAGATTGAGCGTTCAGAAAGTGGTACATTCCACCCTATTTCACGAATAATTTATCACTGGCAAGGTATGTTCATATTTACTACAATAAACAATGATTCATTTTTTATACAAGAGGGCCACTTTTAGCAGCCTCACTCTATGGTGATCGTGCAATCTGACCCAGCACTTATGGCATAAAGCTACATGTTCACTGGCAGTAATACGGAGTAGAAATTCCTAATTTTGGTGGAATGTTTTGTGGTAAATTTGCAGGTTACTTTCGTTTTGTTTCTTGTTTGTCTGGTATTTGTCTTTAGAATACCATGATCATTAAGGTGACTAATATGATGGGACCACTTACTTTCTGTGTATATGCTTGTTTTTCAGGTTGTGAGGATAATGCCAAAAAAGAACTTTAAGTTAGGTAGCATTCCACAAAAAGAAATATTTACACAAACAGCATAAACTAACCTAACAAAGCCTAACCTACCTCTGCATGGACAACAATTCCAAAAAATGTGGAGCAATTTATTTTCTGTAAATTATCAAAATTAAAAAGAAACCAAACTCAGCCTAGCATGACCTAACATAACATAAGCTGCTTTTGAAGAACACTTCTTTTTCAAATATATTTTTTTGGAATTCCTTTTGAAGCTTTTCAGTGTTATTGTGTTTTAAGGTGGTAACAAGAAAAGTTTTTACATGCATTTGGCTCCATTAAAGAAACAAATGGTTAGATTTGGTTAGGTTAGGTCAGTTTAGGATTTTTAAGTTCGATATTTTTCAATAAAAAATAATCAAAGAAATTTGCACCGAAAATAAGTTGTCCCATCATCTTAGCTACCTTCAACATGGTATTCCAAATACAAATTCCACACACAAAAAAAAACCACCTCATACCGCAAATTTACCCATTTCTCCCGAATTAAAAAAACAAACAATGACACATCTCAAAACCAGACATCGAAAAAGAAGTGGTTGAAATGCAGGGAATTTTTTCTCCAGGGGGAGGGGAGAGGGATATCCCTCTATCTTGCCCAAAAGTACAGAGTCCCTGGTTTGCCCCCCCCATTTAGAAACCATGGCTACATCCCTGGTTGCGAGGGCTCAATCCGACATCGGAGGGGTTCGAGCCATACCAAAAGAAATACCTGAAGTTTCACCTTTGATTAATGAGTAGCTACTAACACATATAGCCTACCATGTTTTTTTTTTTCATGGTGAAGCTGGAGCTTTTGAACTGATGGATGCGACTGTTCTCACGAATCTTACCTGAAACGACTAAAGTTGGGGTATCTTTTCACAGACAATTGCTTGAAATTTGTATGACGTTTGCTCACCTTAATTAGAGCTATGTGACTGTACGTGTTGATCAATGATACCGATATCAAGGCAGCACTTCCCCGGATTCGGAAGCCGCACAAATTGATTCCAAGACCACACTGATATTCAGAGCGGAATCTGTTTATCCTCACAAGAATGTGTTGTTATACGAGTGCTCGTGTAGCCATGGTAACGCAGGGTACGGTAAAACATGAACGTTTTGTCTTTGCCACTTAGCCTGTCTATGGGACCTCAAATATACAGCTTCAAATATACTCGAGGTCCTAATTTCAAAATACTTAAAAAAAAAAACTTTTCCACATGAAATTTGCAATTATTTCGCAGTATGCATATCCACAAGTATTTATTTACTCAGTTCATGTCAAGCAAATCGGAATCTACCGTACCATCAAAAGTTCTGGTAAGAATATAAGTAGAGTCGTGAGTATTTGGAAGAAAAATTATGGTTAAATATTTGCAAACAAGAAGTGATAAACTATTTTTGGTCATAAAATGTAACGTTTTGTTAAAAAAATTGACCCATCACTAGGAGAGACATGAAATTATCATAAGATTTGGTACGGCATTTAGTACGGCAGCTCATATTCTACAACTCGACTTCATTGAACAGCTGATTCAAGAGGCTCAGACACCTGCACTCTCGCATTCTATACGACCTTTCTGACTACATTTGAACCGGTTTGACCACTCCTATACGGGTTCTTGAATGCAATGAAAGAACGTGTGTACCGTGCCTTACGTGTCTGTGTATGCTTGCAACGATTGTTCTTTAAGAGTCCAATTAGCTGGCTATCGCTTGTGCGACAAAAACCTCGTTGGGCCTCTAGAAAAACCGTGGTTAGGCCTGACGACGGAAGGCTATCTATCACCTGAAAGTAGGTCATAGACATATTCGTTATTATTTGGAATTCTTGCGTTTGGCCGCAAGGCAATCTTGTTTTTCTTCGAAACGACTGGCAATTTAAATGATGAAAATTATGTGGCTACTAATTAGTCAACTTGCCCAGCCATCGCACAGCGCACAGCCTCTACGCTCTTGGATCAGGCCTGAATCAGTTAAATAGTGATGGTCGTGAAAGCAGCAAACGCAGCGTGAGAAAAGCTGTGAACAGAAGAAGAGATGGAAGGTGGTAGATGTACTCTGTTTCAGCTTTCTGTATGGTTTCTTGTTCCTGTACGAAGGTTTTTATCGCGATCATATCTATGAGCGCTGCGTGTCAAATTCATATCTGGATTTCATTGGCCTTCGAACGGTAATCCGAGCTGAATTAGTTTCGGGACACTTGGCTCGTTTTTACGCCTTGCCAGTAAATATCATGATGTGACCAAGGCCCTTTACATGTGACTGGATGTGACTGTCATTTTGAGATGCTCATGTGCCCGTGATAGCCAAGGCCGTGATAACGAGGATTGTCTTAAGGTTGGTTACACGGTTACAAGGAAACAAGTGGTGTCGTGGTGTTTTTGGATTGAACACCCAGATGGCCTAACTGATTGGATTATAGAATTAAAGGAAAGATGTGGGAGTTCAGCAAAGCAAAAATACAAAGTTAATCTGATAGAGGTTTGAAAATAGGCTGTTCCTGGATTCCTGTCTTGTAGAGAGCATTGCAATCTCCATAAAACTCCATTTTTATATTATTGGAGATCAAGGTAAAATTTGTTTCTTTGGAATTTGTTGAGAATTCAATGTATTTTAATCTGAAACATGTAAGATGTTACCACTCATTTTCTCTGCAAATAATCACTTCACTTGACAAAGAAATACATGATCATAATATGATGTGATATGACCCATTGCATCTAATACACTATACAAATGTAGCCCTTCACATCTAATTGTCTGTTCCTGGTGTGTTGCAGATGTGATAAGGAAATATTAAGCACTTCATGCACTCAATTCAATACTCTGATAGAAAACCTGTTTCTGGCTTAGTTCCATATTTATTCATGATAAAGAGTATTTGTACCCAGATATGTGCATAACCTCGTATCAGGGCTGGAAGTTCCTTGTGGTGCAGCTCTTTCTATTATTGTTTTCTATGATTTATCTATTCAGAAATTTTTCAACTATGTACCAACCAGAAGTTAGACAAACCAGATGCAGCTGTGCACAGTATATTCCACATTTAAGCTTAGCTTTGTTGTGGGTGGGTTGCTCTCCAGTGTCTTGCATAATTATTCAGCTTTTGAAGATAGCCACTCAAGGTTCTATTTTCTGACAGCACTATATTGTTCCCATTGAGGCTATTTGCTTAAGTTGTTCCAAGGTCTGCCAGTATGTTTAAGGGATTCCACAGCTTCAACATTCATAACTTCCTTTTTGAAGCATCAAAGCTTTATATGCTACAGTCCAAACATTGATGTACAAATGGATGAGGCACAGACAGGGTTATCCTACAAAGATATGTGAATGTTTGCAACCTTAGCTCATACAATACTGTTAATATTATTGCAAATTTCCTCCATATCTTCATAAGAAGGTATGGATTTGGATTGGATTTATTCAGTTTTGCCACCAGGCATCATGGTGGAAGCACATTAGTGGGGAGCTACAACTTACCAGATAAGTTGTTGCAGAACAGGGCAGTACGCTAGGTTAAGCTGTGGATAGGTGTTTAGCAATGACTTCTGTGAATATTTACTTAGTTTTTATTCGATAAGTATTTTTATAACATGCAAATTATACTATATCAACCTAGCAAGGCTGCCTGGTGCCATCTTGTCTTTAGGTGCAGCCTCATGGCTTAGATTTCTGTAGTGAAGATGAATAAGCTTTGGTCTTTTTGGTGTTTAAGTTTAAGTTAGAGTTCAGTATTTAAATAGTTAGCTTCAATTACACTAGGTATATCTATATACTGGTGTGCTCTTAGAGGTATACAGGCTTCTTCTTTTTTGGAGTATTTTAATATTTAGTGTTGTTCAGTCAGATGTTATAAGTGTATAGATATTATAAGTTACATTAGCATATACTTTCTTAACATACTTACTTTAATTTTGTGGTGCATAGTCTCTTTGTTGTTTATGTTTAAGATAGAGTGTAATACTAAGTTGGTGGTATTCATAAGTGCTGTTTGACTTCTGTTGATTTTCCAGTCTAGCCATAAGTTATATCAAAAGTAATATTTATCTAGTTGTCTAATTGTCTAGAAGACAATTAGATTAGACATTTAATTTAAACAAAAATAAAACACAAAAACAAACAATTGTTTAATAGATTCTGCTTAGTGTGTTGGCATTCTTGAGGTACTTAGATCATTAATTCTTGGCATTCTTGAGGTATGCGCGCCCGAGCTCCAGGTTTCCAGATAAGTCGCTGCAGAACAGGGCAGTACTCTAGTCTAAGCTGTGGATAGGTGCTTAGCAATTACTTCTCTTATATTTCATTAGGTTTTATCTTATAAGTATTTTCGTAGCACGCAAACTATACTATATTAACCTTGCGACGCCGCAGGACGCCATCTTGTATGCGCCAAAGGGAGGCCTCGTGGCTTCAGTGTGTTCTCGACTCTTCAATTTCTGTAGTAGGAGATATTACAAGTGTGTAGATTTGATAAGTACATTAGACAACATTCATACTATCCTAACATACTTTATTTCTTTTTTGGTGTGCATAGTGTGTTTGGTGTTGAAGTTTAAGATAGTTTAATTAGTAGTAAGTTGGGGGTATTCATAAGTGCTGTGTGACTGTTCATTTTTCTGTCTAGCCATAAGTGATATCAAAGGGATATTTATATAGTTGTCTACTTGTGTGGAAGACAATTAGATTAGACATCTTGTTTAGTTATTTAATTTATTTAAAAAACAAAACAAAACAAAAAAACAAACAATTGTTTAGTAGTTTCTGCTTTTCTTGAGGCACTCAGATATTTAACTGACAGTATAGGAGGTAGTGATTTGTAGTGAATGATAGTTAGCTTTTTTGTCGGTTGTTTAGCAAGTTAATTTAGCAAGTTAATTTGAATCTAAATCTAGGCATAAGCTGCAGCGTTTAGGATGGTTTTCGACCAGGATGCAGGCACTAGAGGAAGAAATTAGGACCCTTAAGGCAGAGGTTTCCAACCTCAAGGCTGCCCTTGTTGCACAGGGTAGGCAAGATAAAGCAACAAGGGGTCAATCCATAGCAGGGACATCATATGCCCAGGTGGTCGCAGGCCACCAGGTAGCTGAGGTTTCCCCTACTGTGGAGGTGGCTGGGATCTCTCAAGAGGGGAGTGTTAATAGTGTTAATAGTGAACAGAGGAGGGGTAGTTCTGGTAGGTCACAGGAGGGGAAGTGGCATGAGGTCAGGGGGTGGAGGATTTGGAGACGCGAACCTAAGGAAAGGGTCAGTGAGTGGCAGGTGGCCGGTGGTAGGAGCGGGAGGAAGTGTAGCCGACCGGCCCAGCGAGCAGGCATAGTAACAACAAATATGTTCCAGGCATTGGATGACTGCCCCCAGGATAGCAGTAGTGAGGAGTCAGTGCTTGTCATAGGAGACTCTTGTGTACGTCATTTAGAGCGGGTATTTTGTAAAGGTAGGAGGGACAGGAGGTGCATCACCAGGCCTGGTGCCAAGGTGAAGGACCTGGTACCTGCGGTGGCACAGGTCACCAGTGATCACCAGTTTAACACAGTCATAGTGCATGTAGGGGTAAATAACATAGGTCATACTAGGAGCGAGGAGCTTCTGCGGGAGTACAGGGCCCTTCTGGCCACCCTGAAGGGTGCCAATAGAGTGCTTGTAACAGGAATTTTACCTAGGGCTAGAGCTTCCCCTGAGTGGAGCTCTAGGGCACTGGCAGCTAACACCAGGGTAGGAAAGCTCTGCCAGGAGCTAGGTTTTACATTTGTAGACGAGTGGAGCAGGTTTTATGCATCGTGGGACCTCTATCAGAGGGATGGCCTGCATTTTTCTGAGAAGGGGGTCCATGTGTTAGGCAAAGTATATGAGCATGTCCTTCAGGGAAACTAGGAAATGGGGTGGGGAGGGATGAAATTGCATTGCCAACTCAGGAATATTCCAATAGTGTCAGCCAAGGCAATAGAACCTCAAAGTCTGCAAATAGGGACAGCAGCAACTCAAGGGGACAGAGTTATAGTTCATCTAGTGATAAAAGAACTCCTCAATATGAAAAAGCCAATGGTGGTTATGGAGCATTTGTTAAGTGTATGATGTTTAATGCTCAGTATCCGTTCCAAATTTGATGAGTTCAAGTGTTATGTTGCGGAGGAGGAACCGGATTTTGTTTGCATTATGGAGGCATGGGTCAGTGAAGGATATTTTGGAGATAACTTACAGGATTATGAGATCCAGGGATACAATATGTTTTCGTGCAATAAGGGTCCAGCAATGAAAGGGGGTGGTGTAATGCTCTATGTGAATAGCTTATTCAGTTCTCAAAAAGTAGCAGGTGGGGATAAGAATGTGTCTGTGGAGTCCATTTGGCTTGATGTCACTGTGGGAAAAGGCAACAGCAATACTCTTAGGATAGGAGCTTTCTACCGATCAGGAACCCTGCCACATTCTCAGCAACTGGAGCTTGACAAGGTGATTTGTGAGGAAATCAGTAGAAACTTTAAGAGGAAGTGCCTTATTCTCGGTGACTTTAATCTAAAAGGTTATGAAAATGCTGGTGTTGGCTCCCCATCATGCAAAATGTTCAGGAAATGCCTTGAAGAGGACCTGTTCTTACACCAGTTTGTATCGGAACCTACCAGGCATGGTTCATTCTTGGACCTTGTATTCTCGGATTTAAGTGACTTGGTTCAAGACTTGACTGTAGGCGAAACTCTGGGTAAAAGTGACCATAACATAGTTAGATTCAATGCACATGTAGGGGAAATTATCAAGGATAATTTGATAAAGGTTCCAAATTTCAACAGAGCAGACTTTAACGGCATGAGAGCGGCTTTAAGTGCCATCAGATGGGAAGAAAAATTATCCAATTTAAATGCCTGTGAAATGTGGGAAAAGTTCAAATCTTACTTAAAGGAAACTCAGATTAGACATGTCCCCCAAAAGCAAAGACGCAAAAGAAGGGTAGGAAAGCCAGCATGGCTTACACCAGACGTGATAAAAGCAATTAGGGCTAAGAAAACTGCATTTAGAGTTTTCAAAGAAGCCTCAAATGTCATTAATCTAAAGGCGTATCAAAAAGCTAGAGACACTGTGAAGCAAAAAACCAGAGCAGCAAAGCGAGCAAAGGAACTGGATTTAGCTAGAAACTGTAATGGGGACAGTAAAAAGTTCTTTAGTTTCTACAAGCTGAGTAAAGTTTCTAGCACAATTGGTCCACTGGAAGTAAACGGGACTACATTGGGTGAGGATAGTGAGATGGTTGAGGAGCTGAGCAAGCAGTTCAAATCAGTGTTTACATTGGAAGATATGACCAATCTGCCGACCGTACACCATAGTTCAGTTACATGGGATCTGACAAATGATGTTGATTTCATTGGTAGTGATGTTGTTTACAATCATATCAGGAAAATAAAGCCAAATAAGGCCGCAGGACCTGATGATATTTATGCTAGGGTGTTGCGGGAAACTGAAAAGGAACTGGCATTTCCACTTAGTATAATATTTTGTAGAACAGTTTCACATAATGAAATTCCAACCGATTGGAAAAGGGCAAATGTAGTTCCTATTTTCAAGAAAGGAGAAAGAGGGAAAGTTGAAAACTATAGGCCAATAAGTCTCACATCCCTAGTCTGCAAGGTACTCGAATCAATTATCAAGGAAAGAATAGTTAGTTATCTGGAAGGTAGCAGATTGATTCAAGATACTCAACATGGATTTAGAAAAGGACGATCGTGTCTCACAAACCTCTTGGACTTTTTGAACTTCGCCACAGAACAATTTGATCAGGGAAATCAGGTTGATGTAGCATATCTTGACTTTAGTAAGGCCTTTGACAAGGTAGAGAGGAGATCTCATCGAGGTCTTTCTTATTTGTTGAAGTTGTTTTCTCATTTGGAGGTTGAATTGTACCATTTTGTATTGGACAGCTCCATTGCTACATGCTTCATTGGGAAGTGTATGCTGAGATTTTGGTGTTACACAAGTAAAAGTATTCCTCTGTAATTTATATTTTGGAATTTCTACCTCCACATCCAGGATAGCAAATCATAAATCAATCCTTGTTGGTTTTGTTTAGCAATGCATGTAGTGCTCAAGATTCAATGGAAGGTGAATGCTGAGATTATAGTGCTACAGGTTTGGATAAAACCATCCTGTCAAAATGTATAACAATATATTTGCCTGCTACATTGTCACCTTCATTGTTACTAAGTGCAAACCCTGCTCAATTATGCATTGACACTTTGGGTCTTGACTGGATGGAAAGAATGGCATAGTCATATAGTCTTAAAGTGGTCAAGCTATAGGTGCCACAAGGGCCATCACGGTTATGGCATGACATTGTCTTGGGGTTTGGGCGCATCAGCATTTTTTTTCGTGCAAAGCTGTACACCTGATGACAATTTTTTGCTTTAAATAAAGTGTGTGATTCCAAGATATTTTTGGTAAATTTGTTGTCTATGATGATTTTTGATTTCTTGGAATGTCTTTTTAATGCAATGTTTATGAACATGCTGAACATGGCGTGATCAATATTTCCTCTGCAAATGGAAACATTTTTATAGCTGGCAACAAAATCCTAACCTAACCTAACTTAACTTAACCTGACCCATCTCTCTGGTCAGATCCTCACACCTGTCTGGGGGGGGGGGGGTGCGATAGTAACCCCCTCTAATATCCAAATTAAGCCTCACACAAAGCGGAATAGGTGTCATCAGAAAGTGTTCAATGAGTAGGGCTAGGGTCCACTCCCAAAAACGATTTCCCCAAAAGTAATGTCTCTGGAGCCTATATTTTCATGACTTACATTATGTTTTTGGCTTTGGAGAATTCATTTTTGGGGGTATTAAAAATTATTTGGAATCAGAAAAGTACAGTGAAATCGACTAGGCCCATGCAAATTTTTTGGCTACCATAATTTTTGTATTTGAAAATTTTCAGTTCAATTTCTCCATAATTTTCCTTTTCTAATGGGTAGAGCAGACCAAGAAATGATATTCCAAGTCAACTTGCCCTAATAAAAAACAATTTACTTTAGCCAGAATCTTTTATTTGGACTCTAATAGGCAAATATGCAATAGGCAAGTTGTCAAAATGTGGAGAAAAAAAAGACAAAAATTCCTCTGATGCATTTGTTGCATCTCTTAAGATGAGCAAATGCTGAAGGTTTCATTAAAATATCTGTATCTGTTAATGTGTGATGGTTTAACTTTTTTTGGAGGTGACCTCACGACCTAGACTAACTCGTTGACCCCAGGTGCCCCAACTCCAAAAGTTTGACATAGCAGCATAACATGCCAAATTGGTATGTGGAAACCTATGCCAGATTTCGGCGCGCTGCTGCGCGCCGTTCGTTCACTGTCCGCAAAAAACCCGAGGGGAGCGGTTAAAAAAAAACCCGAGATGGCGCGGGTTAACCAAAAGTAACTCTGTATGCTTCATGAAAGTAAAACGTGTGTTAAACTTGTCTCATGGTTACTGCAGACCAGAATGATACCAATGTTGGGAGTAGGAACACTGCCCTACATGTGATGCAAAGATGGTACAATTCAGTTCCACTGAAAATATGTACCTGCTTTTTGATAGTTGACAACAAACTATTGCACCAATAACATAACAACCTAGCCTGACCTAACCTAAAATAATCTGACCTATCCCATACATTTACAGTTGAGTATAATTTCTGATTTTTTGGAGTTTCTTTTTTTTAGTGCAATGTTTATGAATGTGCTGAACATGATGTGACCACCCATTTCCTCTGCAAATGCATACTTTTTAGTTCGGAGGAAGAATATGAGGCAAAGTGGAGGCATCCAAAATTGGTCTTGAAGTTGGCTAATATAGCATAAAAAGTGATGTTCAAAATATAGAAAAAGATCCAACATAGCATAACCTCTCCTACCCTAGCCTAACCCTCCATGCAAGATACATTAAAAAAGGAAATGGAATATTTCTAAGCATTTATTTTCTGATTTTTTCAACTTAAACCTAACCAAACATAAGCCAGCTTGAACTTTAAAAAAAACAATCACCAAAACAACAATGTTCTGACTTACAGCAAAAGTGTAAAAGTCAGGCTTAACCAAACCTAACTCCTTTGCATGTGTCATGGAGGTATGATATATGTGAAACTTGTCTGTGGTTACCTTAGCTGCAGTAATGCTGCCTAACATAGCCATTACTATTGTACTTTAAGATATTCACAAGACAAGTTTTTCACACATTGTACCGTCATGAAGCAACCAAAGAAGGTTAGGTTTGGTTAGGTGGGATTTTCCAAATCCCACGTAACCAAACCACCACAAAATTTGTGTCCAACCTCAAAAAGTGACTTCACTAAGGGTCTATGTTTTCACAACCGACCTACGTTTTTGGCTCTGGGGAGTTCATTTTGGGAGGGATTTGAGAGAAAAAAAAATTATTTGGAATCAAATAAGGAAGGCGAAGTCGACCATGGTCCAAACATTTTTGCCCACCCAAAAATCAACATTTTATGTTTTTGGAAGTTCTAAATTTTGAGTTCTAAATTCTTTTATTTTTATTTTCTAATGGGTAGAGCAGGAGCTGACTTCAATAAGTTGTTTGAAGTGAGCTTCCTCTCATAAAAATGCCCACTTTAGTCAGATTCTTTTATTTAAGCTATAAACTTTGAGTATGCACAACTAACATGTCATCACAAACGAATAATACACAAAATCCTTGTATGTTTTTCCTTCCTAAATATAAGCAAACGCTAAAAGTTTCATTAAAATATCTTTATTCATTTAAGCGTGAGACTGGAACTCCTTAAGCCTAGATGACCTTATCTCAAAATTTGCACACAACATGCCACAATTATGTAGGAAAAGGTATGCCAACTTTCGACGCGCTACCGCGCGCCATTCTTCATACGCGGAAAACCTTGCGGATGGGGGGGGGGGCCGCAGATCACCGCCCCCTCCCAGAGACCGAGTGGGTTAAAAATCCCTGTTGGCTGGCTCTTGTGAGGATGCTGAGGCCCACCTCGGAATATTATATAAACCGCAAGGACTGTCCCAACTGGAAAAGGACCCCCTAGAGCTTGATGGGGCCCTTGGGGGTTTACAGAGCTAAGCGAAGTCCCGCAGGGTAATGGTTGTTATGAGGAATACTGAGGGCCTGCACCAGAGCTAGAAAGCATTTAAGTTAGAAAGACTCAAGGATTGGGAAGGACCCCTAACAGCTGGAGAGGGCACTGACGATTGGCAATGGTCACTCAGAGCTAGAGGACCGGACTGGGGTGACTAAGAAGCTTGGAAGGGTTCCTTATGAGAAGAGAGCCCCTGAGATATAAGGAGAGACCCTGAGGGCTGTGATGCTCCTGATGCTTGGGAGGAATACTGAGGAATGAACAGAGCCACCTACGAGTTAATGAGTGTTCAGAGAGCTGGCGATGTTTTCAGCTCTCTGAGTGTTCAGAGAGCTGCATGATTCTTCTGAAAGCTACACAGGTTTGTTGATGACTAGGAATGACCCATGCACCTTGGAGAGGACTCCTGATGGATGAATAGGTACCCTGGAGCCAGCGAGGACTGGACTGGGATGTTCCTGAGGTTTGGGATGGCCATTTGAGGGATTGGACCCCGTGAGAGCTAAGAGAGTCATCTGGGTTGCATTTAAAGTAATCTTCGTATGGTTCCAAAGTACCTGAAGATTAGTATAGTGCAAATTTGCAATTATCAAAAATGTAATAGAAACCTTGTAGGAAATTATAGGTCAGTAATTTAACCTTACTAATATGTAGTGTTAGAAAAATAAGTCAATTAAAGGATACTCAACCTCATCTTGGTATGTGTCATAATTTGAACATCATGCAGTAAGGATTTTGTTCTGAGAATCTATTTGAAGAACATTGAGGTAGTGAACTAGGGTGTTTAAGTTTGTTAATGACATCAAACTGGTAGGAGTTCCTAACAATGGAGATAAACCTAGTAATATTTAATTTGACACAAAACATTAGGAAACTGGGCATATAATTAGAAGATGTATAAACTATGATAATTGTAAGACTGTGAATATGCAGTTGGTGAATTGACTTTTGCAATGGGAGGTGGTGAACTGAATGCGATGGTTGGTTATGTGGGCTTAGGGGCGCATCGACTGCTTCGATCATACAGCGCCCATGAATGCCATTAACGAGGAGGAATACTTAGGAGTGTTGGTTTGAAGCAGGATTGGTAGTTTTGACTGCCAAGCCTCTTTGTACTGGCTCTGGCCAATGGTAAAGACCAAGATGCCAAAAACTGTTACCGGTTTTTACCGGGAGGGGTACCGCAAATACTTTGCTTAATCTTCTTCAGATATATATAGATGGGCGCTGTATAACCACTGCAGTTGATGCACCCTGAAACCCTAATAACTAACTAACATATATATAAAGCATACTGTTTGCATGTCTAGTAGTGTCATATATCATGCAGCTTGCGTAATGCATAGGAATGTCCAAAATTGGAATTGGAAATTTCACGGGAAGGACATTTACGGCCCCAATGTTCCGTCTGTTTTCACCAGTTTTTGTCATTTTTTAGTGGTAAAAGCTGATTGTAATGACAAAAAAAAACAGTTCTTCCCGGTAAAAACAAACAACCCTGGCAAAATATAAACCTCGTTCATTGCTTGATTCCACACAGTTTCTATGGCAATTCAGGTGAAACACTTGCGCTACATTTTACGTTATCTTCATTTTAGAATCCTCTCCTCATGGACATAGAAAGATACACGGCCATGCAATTCGTCGACCGGATCACCTACAATCAGAATCAGAAGCTCCAGTTGTCAGCCAAAGTAGATTCGATGGCCACTGCTGCTTCTGGCAGCCTCAAAACTCACCGAACAAGGAATGTCGAGGTGAGAACAACTAATCCAAGTCCTTAATTTCTTTACATTACAGATCTGGAGGTCTCTGTGAAGAACATGTAACGTATTTCTGGTAGTGACACATTGCGTCTGAGAAGAGGTATATAATGGATGCTGGGGAACCAACAGAACGGAAGAAAACTGAAGAAACCAAAGAAAATGAACACAGTGTTGAGGTGAGTTTCTATGTAGAATATGTCGGACACATCGTCGTTGCACTGAACATTAACTGACTCCTGAGTTTTCGGTTACATGTATCAGTAAAATGCACCTCAAACTGACCCTTCCGACGTAATTATGTTAAGTATTATTGCCCTTCTGACTTGTAGGTTAAGTACATTTCGAAATTAATGTAGGGTGGCCTGTGAATGTATTAACTTTTAACATTAAGGTAAGAATACTTAAATGTTAAAACATTAATACAGTTACAGGCCATCCAACATGTGGATGGCCGGTAGCTGGCGTCGGACCCTATAAAAGACATCGGCCCCCATACAATGTTGAAGCATTTCTCAGAATTTTGCCACTTTCCGAGACGAAGTGAAACATCAAGACGCTATAGAATGTAGCGCCGGTCGAAGTCACCACATCGAACCGCACGATGCTGGCTCACAGTGACGTGAGATATACCAGCGTGCCTGCCTCCGTATCTGGTTCACAGTGACGTGAGATACACCAGAGTGCCTGCCTCCGTATCTGTTTAGCACTGCCAGACGTCTCAGGAGGGCCCTGCCGCAATTACACACGTCCAACTGTTCGCTGCGCTTCGGCTGTGCTGACGACTGTGGTTTCACAGAGGCGCTACAATACTCTGCGTGCCCTCTGACCTTTGCAGCACAGTAACTGCTGGCATTAAGGGCGTGCTTCACAAGCACGTGCTGTGTCTAACGTCTGTCCATCGCGTATTGGTAGGTATTCTCGTAGACGTTAGATTTGATAATTATGGGAAATATTTGTATCCCAGTTATCAAATTACAGCCTTGCCACCTGGACACCTAAACGCAAATCACCTGAACCACAAATTAGCTTTGTCCTAACCCTCACCCCGTGATGCAGATGGCATTTGCAATAATCTGGCCCGGATAGCTCAGTCAGAGCCCTGCTGGCATCAGAAGTTGGCACCAATTGTTGCGGTGTATATCGTTCTTCGTAACATCGGGCAGGAAATAGTACCTTTTATTGTCCTCCACCCCATCTCTGACTTATCCCCAAAGTATGCCTTGTTCCTTGTGCACCATGCTTGTTCTTTTGTCCCCTTAGCTAGTGTATGTGATGTTTGGTCCATACCTATCAGTTGTGTGCCATTCTAGCCCGCCCATATCACCCGCGTACCTTGTCTGCATTGGTACTGTTGGGCGCTGTATGACCATCGCAGTCGATGCGCCTCTAAGCCCAAATAACCAACCAACCAACACTGTTCCCGTGACGTGACGCTTCACCCCCTGCAGATGCGGCCCATGTCTGTGGCGGTGTTGATGTCTTGCTGTCCCCCGCCGCCGCCGCCACCCTTGTGTGGTCGATGGTGTGTGGAGGGGTTGTGTTGGTCCCCCCCCCACGGTGTAGCGTCACCGGTGTCCCCGTGCGCGCGCTCTCACCACGCTGCGTCCGGTGTGTGCGCGTCTCCGTCGGTCGAGTGTGTCCGTCGGTCCGTCCGTCGGTCCGTCGGTCCGTCCGTCCGTCCGTCGGTCCGTTGGTTCGTCCGTCGGTCCGTCCGTCCGTCCGTCGGTCCGTCCGTCCGTCCGTCCGTCGGTCCGTCCGTCCGTCCGTCGGTCCGTCCGTCCGTCGGTCCGTCCGTCCGTCCGTCGGTCCGTCCGTCCGTCCGTCGGTCCGTCGGTCCGTCCGTCCGTCCGTCCGTCCGTCGGTCCGTCCGTCCGTCCGTCCGTCCGTCCGTCCGTCGGTCCGTCCGTCCGTCGGTCCGTCCGTCCGTCCGTCGGTCCGTCGGTCCGTCGGTCCGTCGGTCCGTCCGTCCGTCCGTCCGTCCGCCCTTCGCTCTGTGTTCCCACCGGCAGTCTTCCCGTGCTGGCCAGGATGACTACCAAGCAGCTGGCGCACGAGGTACTTGATCCGACAGCCATGACCGCATGTGTCGTGGACGGCGTAGACTGGCCGGAGCTGTTCGCTAGTCTGGCGTGGTCGGTGACCAATGCTCACTTCAGTGTGTTGCATTTATTGGCTGCGGTGTTTGCGCTTGTTTATTTTAACTGTTTGCATGTATAGTGTTCTCAGCCACCGCACCACTCTGAAGCGGTGGCCCTGTGCCAGCGTTTCGAAAGCATTGCGCTTGATTTGATTAGGCACCTCCAAACCCTACTATCGGGAATCCTACCGGGTCACCTGATGCTACTGGGACCCTACATCTGCATACCAGGGAGTGAATCATTGTTTGGTCACCCTAGCTTGAAAAAGGAGGGAAAAAAATCCAAGGAAGGTTTACTTTTTTACGTTGTGCTTTCATGGTAATTGTGATGGGTATATCCTTTTGCCCACCACCGCCCAATTGTTGAGCCAATCTGGGTATTTGTGAAACAACTATTAACTGTAAGTGAATGCTGCATGCAATGTCCACCCCTGAGCTGCGGGTGTTTTCGCGTTGTCTTCGGATGATGCATATGCTATTGCAGCGCAATAACCATCAATTGTGGTTAACGAAACTGCCCTGTAAGCCTCGTGCCACTGGACAAGAAATTAACACGATTCCAAAGCATCAGGCTTTTTCGCATTTCTTTCTGTTTGTTGTCTTTTTTGTGGCAAAAGAATTACGAAGTTAACTAAAGTGTGCAACGTACAGTAAGTGTGTTTATAGACAATAAATAGCATATTCACTATTTATTGTCCCCCAAAGCTATTTTCTGTTTGTCATGAAATAACGCCGAAAATAATTTTGTGTTACCGCCCGTAAACCTACCTGGTGTAGAACTGGACTTTCAGGCTCACTGAAGCGAAGTTTAACAGACGAAGGCTATTTTCAGCCGGATAATTTTACTGACATGTTTTCATCTGGTGTTCTCGTCACATTTGTATTTTGAATCCACAGAAAAAAGAAGGGAAAACACGTGGATCTGTCCTCCAGACATTTTTTTCCCAATGCTTTGGCATAACACATCACATTGAAATAATTGCATGTACCGTTGCGAAATTCTACAAGTACGCTCATTGCCATGCACTGCGCGTGCCAAGAGTACCATTGGCTTTTGGGTGTTAATATTCGAATGCCGAATGCAGTTCGTTTGACTTACCCGCCCACTAATTTATTCAATGGAATTGTTCTGACCAGAGCCAAATGAGATAAGTCAGTATTATCGACAAAGCTAGGCGCGATGATTTGTAATGCAGCTTGGGTAGTACTGCTATGAGTTGAGCTGGCCCAACTTACGCCGATATGTCTTAGATAGTGTTCTCCGTATGTTAGGTGTAGCTTTCTTGGATAAAGTACGTTAGTACTTTATCCAAGAAACTGGATGACTTCGGGAATGGCGCAGTCTGTATGGGCACGACTGACGTGGATGGTGTTGTACAGCATCTGTAAGTAAGGCATGATTCAGGTGATGGTCTTGTCTTTGTGTTGAATGAAGTGCGAATGATCTTACACGTAGACGGTTTTGAAAAATGAGAAGTAGCAGCATCGTTTCCTCATACTCGACCGGCGTTTCCAGTTCAGGCTTTCAAGTCCATATGGTTGAGAAATTAGGCAAGGCACATTCCAACCGCATAAAGTGTCCCTGTCTGCCCAATTCTTCTGATCCTATCCGACGGTCTTGACTATCCTTGCTGGTTCTTGCTCCTAATTTATAAATGCAGCCAGTAGACGGTCGCAAGATGATTGGGGCAATAGGTGGGATGCGAGACTCGCGCGACGCAGGCGCAGGATTCGGCCAGATATTTTTGTAGTTGGAGAACTTATGGACCGGTCGGATATATATTATTCACACGGTCTTGATATATGCGTTTTATTGACTTCCCTCATATCCTCACAAGTTGATTAGCAGACCTTTCTCGCTTCTTGTGATCAGTTGTTCTATCATCTGGTCTGTCTATTATATCTGACACGTCGCCTTGTTGTCTACTCCTTGCCTGAGCCGTAACATCTGACCAGTGACGGGACGTGCCACATACTCATGACCTGGCCTGGCCGGTAGCCGGACGTGTGCCACATAGCCATGACCGGGCCTGGCCGATGGCCGGACGCTTGCCACATAGTCATGACCTCGCCTGACGTGTGCCACAGCCATGACCTGGCCTGACCGGTGGCCGGACGTGTGGTGCCGCAGAGTCTGGCTGAGGTGTTCCGCTGCTTCATCTGCATGGACCGGCTGCGGGACGCCCACCTGTGCCCGCACTGCTCCAAGCTGTGCTGCTACATGTGCATCCGCCGGTGGCTGACGGAGCAGCGCAGCCAGTGTCCGCACTGCCGGGCTTCGCTGCACCTGCACGAGCTGGTCAACTGTCGTTGGGTGCAGGAGGTGACGCAGCAGCTGGACACACTGCAGGCGGTCGGCGCCAACCTGAAGCTCGACACCGCCGAGCGCGACAAGTGAGCGACCCTGGAGACTCGCGTGGCGCCCGGTCGGAGCGTAGTGGTGCGTCGGAATATCACTGTACACTTCCGGATGTGCATGCTTCACTGTACGAAAGGCAAGGTTAAGCTACTGACTTCTGGCTGCCGACTCGGGCGGATTATTTTTAGGAGCGGTAGGTTCAGTTTATACTTGCAGGCTGAATCAGTGATTGTTGTGACTTCCTCCGTCATCCGAAGCCGAAAACACCGGCTAATCGGTCAGGGATAACCGCCAATGTGTGGGGCATGGGGACGGGGTTCGCATGTTTGACAAGAGACGTGGTGGCAACCAGACGCATTTGTTGATTGAGTGTTGACGCGGGTCGCACGCCTGTCCAGGTGCCAACCCTGTTCAGTTGTCTTATGTTGTGTGTCCTTCGTTATGTTATGTACGTTATGTCCTATGTTATGTGGTGCCCTACGTTATGCCTCTCAAGGCTAGTTTGTGACATTTTAACAACTGTGCAAAAGTTTCAATAACGGCAACTAAGTTTTGCGTAGGTCAACTGAAGGTGTGCTATTCATGAGACATTGCGTGGCCGCAATGGGGAGTGTTTAGGCACACAGTGTATCGAGCGCTCCATGTCGGCAGGTGTGAGGTGCATCAAGAGAAGATGTCCGTGTATTGTTGGACATGTCGGAAGTGTATCTGCCACCAATGTGCGCTCTGGGGTGGCACCCACTCTGGCCACGTATTCAAGCCCCTGGAGGAGGTGTACGAGCAGCACGTTGGCCAAATAAAAACTGAAGTGTCTCTGCTGAGGCGGCGACTGATGGAGCTCATCAGCCTTGTCCAGGAAGTGGTGAGTTCTCCAGGAGGTGGTGAGTTTTCCAGGAGGTGGTGAGTTGTCCAGGAGGTGATGAGTTGTCCAGGAGGTGGTGAGTTGTTCAAGAAGTGGTGAGTTGTCTAGGAGGTGGTGAGTTGTCGGGTAGTGTGCCGGCTGACGAACCTATCGGCTCATTCGCCCCTGACCACTTTTGACCTGTATTCAAGATGCTCTCATTTTGAAATGGTGGTTAGGTCCAGTGCGTTGAATTACTCCTTTAGAACACAAATTAATTGATTCCGAATATATTGCGTCCGACGTGGACTTTTTCTGTCAATACACTTCCCTTCAGTTTATTTTAGCAATTGCTGTATAGTCTGCTATGTTGTAACCGTTGTCAGATACCTGGTAAAGTATACTTCTTTTTCTGATAGACGCTGCATGCACTTCTAAAACGGACATTTGTGACCGAGTTATTTGCTCTTTGATTAAATGCAGTTAATGAGCTTTTAAGCTGAAATGGTTCATACTCGCATTCCAATCAAGCTGCTCCAATACCTCTTTGCCAGCTTGAGTTACTATCATATTCGCCCCTGACTGATACGGTCAGTCGCAAAAGGTCACCTGGTCGGACAGCGGCTATGCCACTCCGGGAAACCAAACAGTCCCATTCGCTCACTGAATAACAACTGGTCCTCATGGAGTGTAGTACAAGTTTTCTGAACAACAGACAAATCGCTGCTCTAAAACATAGAAATAGTTCCTCTTAGCACATTTGTTATCAATGTCATTTTCTGAGATGCTGAATATGTCATCCATATGTCGTGTTAAATTGCTTGTGTCTGGCATGGAACGAACGGACGGTAGCATCTGTGATAGCGTCTCGGGTAGATATAAATGCATTTTTGTTGATGTTCTCGCCCACTATATCATGCAGGTAATAGATGTGGGCGGAAGAGATGTTGATGGCATATTTCTCAGGAACGGAATGTCGAATCAGTACGGGCCGCGAAGGACGAGCGAGTACGGGAGATCCGAAACGCCGTGGAGTTGATGATCGCGCGCCTCGACTCTCAACTGAAGCAAAAGTTATTGACTCTCATGTCTCAGAAGAACCTTCTTACGCAGGTTTGTCTTGTTTCTCATATCGTGTGTTCAGCACACCTTTCAATTGGTGTTTTGGATTGTGCGGCACTGGTCACTAGAAGACTCCGGACATCTACGGCCACTTATTTTCAACGTACGTTGTACATAAGCAGTCGTAATTTGTAAAGATCGGAGCGAGTAGTCGAGGGTTACGGTGTTCCTCTTCCAATCGAAAGGCTGTGAGTTCGAGTCCTGGGCGCTGCATGACCTCTGCAGTCGATGCGCCCCTAAACCCCAATAACTAACTGAGTTCGAGTCCCACCTATTTGTGCATTTCAGCGTGATGTAATGACCGCCATATTTCCCCTGTTGAAGGTTGCCGACAGTTTCGACGCCCTCATCGGATGCTAATTGTTTGGTTATCGGGTAACAATATGCTGTCACTATACCAGTATGCCTGCTAGCCGTGTCACCGCTCTACGCAGGATGTCTTAACTCACACCGTCGACTGAGCTGCGTGCCGCGTTGATGTGGGAAGCGTCCGCATGACACAACTGGATCTTAGTGGCGCGTTCGATAGTGCTGACTATAATCTGATGTTGGAGAAGCTGCATTTGTGCAGTGCTGACCCGAAGTGGTTCTGGGGTTGCCTAGTCTGCTGCTGAACTGGAAGGTGGCAGGTGGCGAGCGGCAGCTCTCGCTCTTCCACTCCCTGTCATGGCATGTCACAAGGTTCCCTTCTCGGTCCTGTCCTGTTCAACATCTTCACAGTCGACCTTTCTTCCCACAATTCCCACGGACGTATAGTTACCCATGCCGACGATACCCAGTTGCTAGACTCCGGACATCCAAGCAACCTCTTCCTTCCCAAAAACCTCCACTTGGAAACAATCCTGGGCAGTCAGTCCTATTTTTCCTTGTACTCACTGAAGATGAATCCCACTAAAACGGTTTTGCTCTTGGTTTGCACACCCGAATCTTTGGCTAGAGCCTCCTCATTTCAACTAATCCTCCCTGGCCATACCTAGCAATTCACGTTCGTGAAGATGTTGGGTGTCACCATCAACAGTACCTGATTCTGGGAGAAGTACTTCTCCTGCGCCGTCATAGAGTGGAATTCCATCCTTTTCGGTGTCTACAAAATATGGCCCCTTCTCACCTCGGCGTCCGGAAGACCTCATACGAGCTCACGTTCATCATCACAGCTTGTACTATATCTCCATCTTGGGCGAGACAGGCGACTGCTGGCGACTTGTCTGGATCCATAACAACCAACGATGAGCTATGGCGTTCTTTCACGAATTATGTCGATCTACAGTTGGCTATTGACGTATAGGTGGCCTTTGACCGACTGGTGACTTGTGATGACTATGATGACCTCGATGATCTGTGGCGACCTGTGACCCGGCAGGAGACCGAGCAGCTGGAGTCGCTGCTGCAGGAGATTGAGCACAGCCTGCACACCAGCGCCCGATCCGAGCTGATATCGCGCTCTCCTGAGCTGCTCAACATGGTGTACCAGGTGCACAAGAAGCCGATGGCGTCGTTCGTAACGGCGCCGGTTCCCGCCGATTTCCAGAGGTGGGTGTGTCAACCTTCACCTGTCAGGGCTGGATCTGGCGGTGTTCAAGTGTGGGTCTGTAGAGTTCCACTTTTCAGATTTGGTTTTGTACGCCTTCACTCTTCAGAGGTGAGTAAGTCAATCTTCAAGAGTGGGGTTGTCCACACCCCCCCCCCCGACGAGGCACCACCTTTCCGTGGCGGGGGATTAAGTGCCCCAAGGACCCGGCGACCATCATACCGACGATGGGTGAGACCAAGAGTACCTCACTCGTCCTTCCATCCATACGCTCCCATTCCAATCCCAATCTCATGCCAACATCCATGTCCATCTGACCCTACAACACCAACTATCACTACTATGAGCAGGCAGGGCAACTTACCGGTCCTGCCCACCAGCTCTGTTTTATGGGGGTAGCCGCACCCCCTCGGCCCGTACCCCGGGGTTGAAGGAGTCCCGGAGGTTGAGGTCCCCCGCCTCACGGTGCTAGTTGTGACGGGGACCAACACACCTCTTCGGTCCCGATATCCCGGAGGGTCGGGCGGGCCCGTGGGGCCTCACGGGGGCCAAGTGGCTGGTCGCCTCGGGCCGGGGGCTTGGGACTCTTCCCGGTGCCCGCCTGCCCGGCCGGCCTGGCTCAAGGGGTGGGTGGTGCTGGATCCCGGTCGGGGTGGTGAGTCTCTGTCTCCCGGCCGGGCGAAGGTGGCGCCTGCCCCGTATAGCTTCTCGGGCGCCTGGCGACCTCCCGTCCGCGGGACCCAGGCGTATCCCGGTAGGGCCCCTAAGGGGTGGGGCGCCCGAGGAGTCGAAACAAACCGCGAATGATGAATTCTGGTCGAGGCGCCCTAAAGCCCAAATAACAAACAACAATAACGAGTCGAAACAAACACATACTTTCTGGCATCCAAAACACAACTCATTTGGCGCCGAGAGGAACCATACTAACTCTGGGTAGCTGTGGAGGCCAAGTCTCCAACATACCCCACCCCGTATCCTCATCTTTCGCGGTCAGACGAAAAATATCGCCGCTATGTCCCCTTTTCAAAGACGAGACGGTTGTGACCGGTTCGGGATGATCGTTCGCTGCGAAAAGCTGAGGGATGGCTATTCGTAGGTGGAGTTTGCGGATGCGAAAGAGGCAGAGAAAGCGTTGCAAACATTTGAGTTGATATACGGTGTAAGAAAGGGTGATCGGAGGATGAACGACAGCATAGAAATAAAAGTAGAACCACACCAAACCAAGAACACATCGCGTGGAATAATCAATTGCTATGACATGAGGGACGTGTCAGAGGACGAGATCATTGACAGGTTGTGGAAATTCGGAGTCACCGGTGTGAGAAAGATCAAAGTCAGGAAAGGTGCAGAGATGATTACCACAAACATCATTTTAACTTGTAACACAACAGACTTACCGTCTGAGATTCCAGTGCGTAAACTGTGGGCGGGGACAGGTTCCTCATGCCTCCTTTAACCGCACTTGTACAAGCAACATAAAAGAAAAAGAAATCATCGCAATTAAGCGTGCCCGGAAAATAACCTTTCGTGAGGCCCGGGACATTCATGCCCAGTCCAGCCTAAGAATATCATGCGCGTCAAAAGTTAAAGCCACCACATCACTCCCATTCCAGATAGAGGAAAATATAATCAACGGACTGATTGCACAACTATGTGTGCTCCTCCGCTCCTTCGGCGTACCCGTCGCTTCGCCAACTGCACAACCAAACCAGATGAGTGATACCCCCATAGAGGAAGAAAAGCGCGCTGCGTCTCCGCTACCGGCCTCAGGTCGTGGTGCCACTTTCTCCGGATATAGCTCCGGAGAAGTGGCAACGTTTCCAGCGATCCAAGAGGTCCGCCAGGCCCTCTGCTAACCACCTCGAATCCTTATCCACCCCCTCCACCGATCATACACCAGCCCAGACCATCCTTGTACTATCCACGTGAACTCTCCCACCGCCGCCAACCAGTTCAAGGGAGTCCGGCGTGACTTCTCGACGAGTCTCGGCGGTCGCTCCTCCGGCTACCCGACCACGTCTCTCGGTTGACGTCCGCCGGGGGCGCCCGATATGGGTATGTCTGGTCGAGCGTCACGGACCAGTTCCAGGGAGCCGTCGCAGAGCGCCAGAGTTGGTGGACAGCCTTTCAGGGCGACACCTCCACCGTCCCCAAGTACCAGAGCCAGTCCCCAATGTACCCCAGAGACTGGAAGGGTCATGGTACCTCCTCCCACCCCACCCCATGGGAGCGAGAGAGTCGCACCCTGGCCTTCTCCCGGGCGTAAGCGAGCTTCCCCATGGACACCATAGCCGCCCGATGGTGAACGCCCCAGATTTCGCCCGAAGGCGTCCATCGACACCAAGTCACCTCCACCTTTATAGTGTACTGGCGATGCATTTTAGCATTTTTTTGTTTGTTTTAGACTCGCCAACCTGTGATAATGTGTGTGATATTTGCCATATCTATTTTAACCCGGTTTAAATGGTTCAACTGCGATCCATTTGGGGCTGAGAACCAGCGCCGAAGACCCCCACGTGCTGTCAAACCGCCACTGTCCGGCGGCTATCTGTCTCCAAGAAACAAAAGTGACGCCAGACTACTATTATAGCCTAAAATACTACTCAGTATTTCGATAGGACACTCCCTCAGATACCGTGGCACACGGTGGAGTGCTGCTGGCTGTGCACCATTGTGTGGCTGCGCAGATATTGGTGCTACACGTCAAGCTGCAGGCAGTTGCTGTAAGAGCGCATTTTAATCATCGTCCTATATCTATCTGCTCACTGTACCTGTCACCTGGTGTTGCATTTCCTACTACTGAGCTACGGCTCCTGATGCCAGAGCTCCCCCGGCGGTATTAATACTAGGTGATTTTAACGCTCACCACACAGTGTGGGGATGCGACGACGTGCACGTACGGGGTCGGTGTCTGGAATCCTTTATGCACGACGCATCCTTGTGCTTTCTAAATTCTGGAACACCGACGCACCTCACCCTGCCCTCTGGCCATACCTCTTTTCTAGACCTTAGTTTATGCAGCCCAGAACTCGCACAACTTTTTATCTGGTCTGTGGCCGACTACCCCCTGGGGAGTGATCACTTTCCGGTGTGGCTGGGCTACGAGGATTGCCCAGTACTCGGGACCAGACAATGTCCGTGGAATTTTAGGAAGGCCGACTGGTCAGGATACGAGACGCGACTAGAGGAAACTTTGTCCGTGAGGCTTGGTGTCACCCCCATGTCGGTGGAATCACTCACTAACCTGCTTGTGCAGACCGCCACTGAGTTTATCCCTCGCACATCTGGCACTCCCCGTCGCGCGCCCGTTCCGTGGTGGACGGAAAATTGACCGGATTGTCCGTATTGTCAGGCAATTCGGGCAAGGCGACGCACCTTCAGAGCTTTCGACCGAAGGAGTAGTACAGATAATCCCATCGCCTTCCGGCAGGCTCGAGCCAAGCCTAGACGCACTATCCGGGACGCTAAGAGGGTCTCATGGAGGAATTATGTGGACAAACTGAATCGCTCCACACCTATATCTCAGGTCTGGTCTCGACTTAAGCGTATCGCCGGTAAATACAACACATCTGCCAGTACTGCGAGTTGCCGGCCGAGACATCACCCAGCCGATCGACGTGGTAAACGAGATGGCTCGCACAATCTCGAACCGATGTAGGTTCTACAGTGATGGCTACCTATTCACACGCCACAAAGTCACATGCAAGAGACAGCCACCGAACATTTTTACTTCTGAACATATAAGTTACAATCAGCCATTCACGCTGGCTAATCTCCATTACGCTATTGTGACCCTTCGGGGCGTATCTGAAGGCGACGACCAAATAAATACACAACGACATGCTCAAACATTTTTCCATCATATGCACTTGATGTCGTACTGGCAACGCTGAACCGGCTGTGGAAGAAAGGGGATTTCCCTCCCACTTGGCGTGAGGCCATTATGATTCCAATATTGAAGCCCGGAAAAGACAGCGTATACCCGGCAAACTACCGACCAATATCACTCACATCATCACTCTGTAAGCTCATGGAGAGGATGGTAAACGTGCGTCTGACCTGGTTTCTTGAACGGCATGGCATTTTGAACAACGCACAGTGTGGTTTTAGGAAAAACCGCAGCACCGTTGACCATCTTTTGGTTCTCGATGCAGTGGTACGTGCAGCGTTCCAGCAAAATCGTCACATTGGTGCAGTTTTTTTTACATCCACGGATAGTATGACCGGTCATCAGTATGGCGCTACAGCATACTGATGAAGGTTTTCAAATGTGGAATTCGTGGATCGATGGGCCTCTTCCAGAACTTTCTGTGGAGGCAGTTTTCGTGTTCGGATCGGAAGTTGTATGTCGGATTGGCACCCACAAACGGAAGGGGTACCACTGGGAAGTGTGTTGAGCGTGGCGTTGTTCACCATCATGATCAGCGATATCTGCGAGTCCATTCCGCGTAATATCGGCAGATCACTGTTCGTGGATGACGTCGCGATTTGGCGCTGCACATCCAGTGCACCGGCAATGGCACGGCAGCTTCAGTTGGCAGTAGCATGCTTGGAGAGGTGGAGCTCCAAGAACGGGTTCCGGTTTTCTGTCTCAAAAACTGTAGGGATGCATTTCTGCCGGCGTCGCAGAAGCTGCCAAGACCCTGCTCTCCAGCTGTATGGGCAGCCAATTCCCTTCCAGCTCGCTGCCAGGTTTCTGGGAGTTACTTTTGACACTCGTCTTAGTCATAGGCGCACCGAAGGGGGCCCAGCCCCCCCCCCATGAGACCAAAGTGCCCTTTTAACCGCAAAGTGCCCTCTTGACCGGAATGTCCCAAATTCAGCCCAAAATTCACCTGCCTGATGTGCCCCGCCTGTGCCAAAGGTGCACCTCTGGCCCAAAACTCCCCTATTGGAGAATTTTCTGTTTCACGTCCCCCCGCGGTCAACAAAGTGCCCTCTTGGCCGGTATGTCCCAAATTTAGCCCAAAAGTCCTGGATTCCAAGCCATGTCGGCATCGTGGGAAACGAGGCAGCGGATGCTGCTGCGAAACGTGCAGCCCGAGCCCCATACCAGTGATTTACGCTGCTCTCAGCGAGAGAATATCGCCATACAATCACGACCTTTGTTTCTAAAAAGTGGCAGTATAGCTGGGATACGTTGCTGGATAACAAACTACGAGCGATAAAACCATGTCTTGGGAGAGTGGACCTCATCGTACCGCCGGACGAGACGTGACGAGGTCGTGCTCTGCCGTCTTCGGCTTGGACACATTCGCCCAACACACCACCATCTGCTCTGTCAGGAAGACAGGCCAAGCTGCTCTCGATGTCGCGCACCATTGTCTGTGCGTCACGTTTTGATCTCGTGCCCTCTGCTCGCCGATGACCGAAGACGGGTTTTTGGAGCCGCACAGTCGCTGTCACTCCGCGAACTCCCTGGTGACCCCTCGCGCGCGGTAACTTCGGGACAACCATTTTGCTTTGTATCGGATGTTGACTTCAGCGCGATTTACATACCTCACTGACTGTAACGCTATACGCTCTGAACCGTGACATGTCGCTGTAACTGATCTTCGCTTGCTCTTACTGTTTCACTGATGTTACTCCCGTTTCACTGTTTCATTGATGATATTTCCTTGCGCTTGCTCTTTCTGTTTCACTGCTCCACTGATGTTACTCCCGTTTCACTGTTTCACTGATGTTTGCTTGTGCCTGTTCTTTCTCTTTCACTGTTTCACTGATATCTGCCCGTATTCTGAATTTTCGTGTACTACTGTTGGCACCAATCATCCTAAGCTGTCAATCTAACATTGTTATGGGCACTGTATGACCGAAGCAGTCGATGCGCCCCTAAACCCAAATAACCAACCAAGAGTGGGTTTATCATGTTCAACTCTCCAGATATGTTGAGTTCCACTCTCCGCCTCTCAGGTGTGGGTTTGATGACCTTCAGGTATGGGTCTGCCCACCTCAGTAATTTGGACTGAGTACAGTCCCGGTCCCAACTAACTCAACCTCAGCTATCCGGACTCGACGATCGAGACTCGCCGCGGGTGGTGGGACCATGCTGTGGTGCAGTTTATCCATGTTAAGTCGCTGCCAAATCGGTATCTGTGAGTATATCACAGGTGACAGAGAGGTGTCCGTTGCTACACTATCATTGTGGTCAGGCAAGGAGACCACAATCCTTGGCTCGGACGCCACCTTGTGGATAAAATATACTGATAATGGCAGAGTGTGAATGCGTACGTCTGCTGGGTGTATGGCGCCTGCCATCGCCACATCATCCGATTGGCAGCGATGTAGGCTGGCCACCAAGCATGTGGGCTGGGCTGGCTGATGTTACTTGTTGTGACGTGGTGTGTGTGTGTGCTCTCTTTCACAGCGAGATCGTGCCACCCTATGACAGCAGCACATTTATCATGAACCACTTCAGCTCACTGCAGAGCAAGGCAGACCCGGTATACTCGCCGCCACTGCATGTCAGCGGGTGAGTGAGAGTCGTGCTCATCAGTGTGTGGGTGGGTGAGAGTTGTGCACATTAGTGGGTGTGTGAGAGTCGTGCTCATTAGTAGGTCGGTGAGAGTCGTGAACATCAGTGGGTGGGTGATAGTCGTGAGCATTAATAGGTAGGTGAGAGTCGTGAACATCAGTAGGTGGGTGATAGTCGTGCTCATTAGTAGGTCAGTGAGTGTCGTGAACATCAGTGGGTGGGTGAGAGTTGTGCACATCAGCTGGTGGATGAGAGTTGTGCTCATTAGTGGGTGGGTGAGAGTTGTGCTCATCATTGGGTGAGTGGGAGTCGTGCTTATCAGTGTGTGGGTGGGAGTCGTACACTAGTAACAGTCGTGTGTGCGTGCCATGTGTACGTCGTGTGTCGTGTCAAGTCGTGTGTACCACTTGGCGAATTCGAGTCGAAAGTGTGCCAAGAATGACGTCCTGTAGTAGGCGAATTAATTTGGCAATGTTTTGATTCACACTCGAGCACAGCTGTGATCGGATGCCCGCATTCTTGAAGGGATGGGTTTGGAGGAGGGCGATAGGCGTTCCTCATGCTGAGACGTTGTTTATTATATAATTGGGTTACCAGGTGTAGCCTTGAATGCTTGTTGTCTGGGAAATATGTGCGTTTGTGTGTTGAGGAGTCTGGCTGGGACTGTGTGTTGGGGTGTCTGACTGGGACTGTGTGTTGAGGAGTCTGGCTGGGACTGTGTGCTGAGGAGTCTGGCTGGACTGTGTGTTGAGGAGTCTGGCTGGACTGTGTGTTGAGGAGTCTGGCTGGGACAGTATGTTGGGGAGTCTCGCTGGGACTGTGTGTTGAGGTGTCTGGCTGGACTGTGTGTTGAGGAGTCTGGCTGGACTGTGTGTTGAGGAGTCTGGCTGGGACTGTGTGTTGAGGAGTCTGACTGGGACTGTGTGTTGGGGTGTCTGGCTGGACTGTGTGTTGAGGAGTCTGGCTGGACTGTGTGTTGAGGAGTCTGGCTGGGACTGTGTGTTGAGGAGTCTGACTGGGACTGTGTGTTGAGGAGTCTGGCTGGGACTGTGTATTGAGGAGTCTGGCTGGGACTGTGTGTTGAGGAGTCTGGCTGGGACTGTATGTTTGGGAGTCTAGCTGTGACTGTATGTTGAGTCTGGCTGGGACTGTGTGTTGTAGTGCCTGGCCGTGACTGGGTGTCCTGTGAAGTCCTGTGAAGAAGACTGGGTGTCCGGTGAGGTGTGGTGATGCCCCTCGTATTGCCTGCAGTCTGTCGTGGCGGCTTAAGGTGTATCCAGACGGGAACGGGGTAGTGCGAGGCAACTATCTGTCCGTGTTCCTGGAGCTCAGCGCCGGTCTCCCCGAGACATCAAAGTGAGTCCTGTGTGGCGCACCGAGACAGTGCTAAAGTCTGTCCTGAGCTTTTGTCATGCAGGTAGGTTTGCTATCCTGGGAATGGTCGTTTTCCTTTCCATGTGACTCGTTAACGCACCTCTGAATGAATTTGGAACTTATGTAGAACCTAAGCTCATTCATGACCCACCAGAGGTAACAGAGGATCATTGGATTCGTTGTTCTGGGCTTTCATTACACTAATGGTGCCAGATATAGGCGTTCGCGGAGGCTGGTCGTGCATCAAATGTGATCCGATTTGTTCTGCCTCGCATTGTTTCAAAAATTCAAACCAAACTTGGGTATTCTAAAATCAAGAAATGTGTGCTAATGGGTTCTCATGCTAAAGAAGAAAAACCGAATTACGCTTTCAAATATCTAGTGGTTGAAGTTATGCTTCCTCTCTCCATAGGCCTTATTTTTTGGGCACTGATTACGCTCAATGTGTACTTTTGCGTTTTGTGGCAGATACGAGTACCGTGTGGAGATGATACATCAGGGATCACGAGATAACAGCAAGAATATCGTGCGCGAGTTCGCTTCTGACTTCGAGGTGGGCGAATGTTGGGGATACAACCGGTTCTTTCGGCTGGACCTGTTGGCCAGCGAAGGCTACCTCAACACAGATACGGACACCCTGATACTCAGGTACCCACCTTGCTAGGGGGCGTGCACGAGCCGTGATGTTCAGGTATGGACATGACTTGTCGGCGTGGACGTGCCTTCCCAATATCCTGCACCCACAGTGATTAGTTTGATTTACGTATATCCGGTACACGGTATCAGTCTGATTGCATGCCGGTTAGAAGTCAGTGTTAAATAAATCGAATGGATGCTGATAGTATGGCTAGATATCTTAATTTTGTTTGAGGATATGAGAATATTGCTTAAGTAAGTACCATCCGTATTTACCTACATAAAAACTTGTTCATCTCGTCCTAGTTACTTATATATTTTATGTCTTCATGTAATTGTTATTATGTTCTATCACGACAGTTTATATCGTTTATGATTGCCGTGAATCTGAATGAAATCGTGCGCTTTCGCCAGGTTCCAGGTGCGGCCTCCCACTTTCTTCCAAAAGTGTCGCGACCAGCAGTGGTACATCAATCAGCTGCAGACCATCCAGACACAGTACGTCGCACAGATAAATGACCTGAAGGAGGTGAGTGCTGGACGCCATGCCACAACGCCACCTGTGGTCCGATGTAGTGCTGCGTAGGCCGCGTTTTGTTCCGTGCATTTATGCCAGGATTTCTGAATTAGTAGCACATCCTGTGGGAGGTGTTGAATGAATCTTGTGGCTGAGCGTTTGCCGACACTCGGCGAGTCCACCTGATGGATGCTATGGGGCTGAGTGTTCGCCGATATTTTGTCAGTTCACCTGATGGATTCCACTCCGGCAGAGGATCGCCATGGAGCTGACGCGCGTGTCCAGCGGCAAGGGTACACCCTCTGGCGACTGTCACGGCATGCTGGAGGCTGGACTGGGGCCCACCAGCATCAAGGGCCCAACACCGCACCCGCACCCGCTGCCGCTGCCGCGACAGAAAGCGGCTCGCAAGCGCAAGACGGAGCCGCTGTGTGGCGCGGCGCCGTTTTTCGAGCTGGAGGCGGAGCGGCAGAGCAGCACTTCGAGCGACTCGGAGGTCGGTCGTACTTCGTCGGCAGTCAGTGGCCGCCACTGGTGTTGTCCTGGCTAAGTACAGGTTGTGCAGCTGGCGGCGCAGAGGGCAGCACGCTCTGTAGACCGCCAACGGTACCTTATGTGAATGCTCGGTAACTCCAATGCTTTGCTTGATACAGTATAGCAAGATGTAAAATATGAATTTATGCAAGGGAATAGTGTATGCTATATATACGGATAAGTTAGTAGGGTGATTGAAGTAATACCCTAACTGAGCCTAATCAGGACACTGTTCCCGACTTCACAGGATATCAGCGAGGGGGAAAACGAAGTGTTTGAAGTGTTGGAGCCATCCCTCACCCATACAGAGGATAATTCCAACGACGAGAATGACGTTGACGACGAGGCAATGTCAGGTAATGGTTACTATGTGCATGATTAATCGTCTTGTTGGTCATGATCTTTGTCTGAATTTGTTTGTGGTGGTGCATCCCATAATGGGGGTGCACACATGCATGTCCACCTTGAAACTAATACATGTTCCATCGCACCAGCTACCGTGCATCCGTGCCAGTTCATTCACCACATACATGTTTTCGATGTCCCATGAACCTCACTGGTCGTGCGTCCTGATCCTTCATCACTTCGTCATCTTATTCATGCACCATCATCATTACTTTGGCTTCCCTCTTGTGCATCTGACTGCTCCCATTTGGTCATTATTCTGATGTAGTCTCCATCTCTTCCTAGTCATGCCTTAAACCTGACACAGTCTGGTCTCGCCTTTGAGCTTCTAACCGCTGTCTGGTCGAGTCTGTGGCATTCCCTTCAGCTGTTTGGCTCGTTCTTGCCCGCTGGCCTCCACGTGAGCCGTTTCGCACAACTTGCTACCGTGTGGCTGCTGGCATGACCGCGCTCTGTTTCGGCCTGTCACCGCGTGGCTGCTGGTGTGACCGCGCTCTGTGCTGGCCTCAGGCGGCCTGCCACCGCGTGGCTGCTGGTATGACCGAGCTCTGTGTCGGCCTGCCACCGTGCGGCTGCTGGTGTGACCGCGCTCTGTGTTGGCCTCAGGCGGCCTGCCACCGTGCGGCTGCTGGTGTGACCGCGCTCTGTGTCGTCCTCAGGCGATAATGACGTAGAGCGGCTGTTGAGCGGCGGCCAGCCGGGCTGTCTGCGCGGCTCTGAGCAGCGGTGCCGGCTCGGCGAGTCGCTGCTCTCGGCCCGGCTCGACTCGCTGTCGGACGGCATAGGCGCCGTCGGCGGCTGCGATCCCCGCGCCACCTCACAAGACGATCAGGTCAGGTCGCCGTTCAGGTCATGCTGCCGCTCTAGGATGATCGTGAGGTGTCAGGGCAGGTAACCAGATCAGGTCAGGTCGTTGTCTGGGCTGAGTTACGTCGCGAATCAGATCCTTCCTGGTCAGATTAATGATCTGGGGTAGTCGTGAGGTGTAGGATTCAGTCACCAGAACCAGACTAGGTCAGATCATTTCTTTTCAGATGGGGTCACGGCATCGATCAGACCTTAACGAATCAGACATGTGTAGCAGGTCAGATCACCGTCCAGTGCCGATCACTGACATTGGTGAGTTACCATCCCAGGTCCAGCTACTGACATAGGTCGGGGCATTCTCGGAGGACTGGTGAAGTAACTGGTGAAGTCACCTTTTCACGACAGATCATTTCTGGTTAGCGTGCCATGCCATGCTAGAACACGGTCCCAGGAAAGACATTTGCAGGCCTGTCTAGATGTGGACAGGCCGTGGTAGCCTGGCCCGGGCCGCATGAAGCTCTGATCTGACCCGACTCGGCGATGTCCTGTGCCGACACGTGCTGGTGGCGGTGCGGACTGACGTGTCGCTGTGGGCCGTGACTGTTGTGCCGCTGCGGCAGGTGATGCTGCTACACCTGCTGGATCTGCAGGAGCGGTCGGCGTCGGGCGGCCGGTACGGCGGCGGCCGTCCGGCGCGCGCGCGCTCCCTGCGCCGGCCGCTGGTGACGGCCAACAGTGTGCTGCACACGCTGCAGCTGGACCGGGCGCTGGACGGCTCCCGACTGGCCGACCAGCTGGTGGCGCGTGAGTCGGCGTCACCTGGCGGGGACTCGACTGACGCGTCCCCACTGTGGGGCAGGGCAGGCGGCACACCGCTGGGGGTGCATGGGCTTGGTGGTGCCAAGAGGTCTGCAGTGACCCAGGGGTTGGGGTGGACGTGACCAGACCCGAAAAAAGGTCCTGGCCGAAAGGATGAATGTTGCGTTCTGAAAATGAATGTGTGCCCATCAACTGAGCAAGAATTGAACTTGGATATTTTAGCCTCCCCGGTTTTATTTCCCCAATTACTGATGTGAGTCTGTTAAATGCAACATTAAAGGATTTCTATTAATGTCCAACAGCATGTCATCAATTTGTTTACATCATAAATAGATCAACTAATATTGTTTTGAGGTAGGTCAGTCGGTGGGGCTTTGGCGTCTACAGTGGTTGTGTGATGTACTGACGTCTCCAGTGGCAGTGTAGTGTACTGACGTCTGCAATGGCTGTGTGGTGTGCTGATGGACATCACACACCGACAGTGAACCTGTCGTCGGACGTGCGCTGTCCGAGCGTGAAAACCAGTGCTGAGCCGGACCCGGGGCCGGCGGCTATGGGCGCCACCGGTCGGTCCACCCAGCTGGACCTGGCGCTGGATGCCGTGCCGGCTCACCAGCTGGCCGTGGCTCCGTCCACGTCTGCGGCCTCCGCTGCCGCCGCCGCCGCTGCCTTCCCGGCTGACTCTGACCCGACCCGGCCGGCCGGCTCGCGGTCCGCCTGGCGCTGCGGGTAGGTACTGTGCTGCGGGTAGGTACTGTGCCGCGGACTGGTACTGTGCCGCGGACTGGTACTGTACCGCGGGGAGATGGTTGACTGGGACTCTTCCGCGGGGAGAGGGTCGGCTGGTACTGTACCGCGGGGAGATGGCGGACTGGTACTGTACCGCGTGGAGAGGGTCGGCTAGTGCTGAATCTCGGGGTGAGGGTCTGAGTACTGCTGGCGAGTTTTCTTGTGGGCCAAGACAAGCGAAGTGTGGTCGTCGCAGGTGAAGATTTTTGGCCGAGATTGAGTGTGGTGGCAGGCGTGCGCTCTTGTGAGCATTCGAACATTTTCAGTGACTGGTGTGGTAGATTAAGATACTTAGGAATTAACTGAGAGTTGGCTGCATGACCTCTGCAGTCGATGTGGCCCTAAACTCCAATAACCAACCAACTGAAAGTTGTTCATTACGTCCCATTGGTATCGACTATTTGAGCCGATTCGCATGATGGTCTGCTCTGTCTGTGGTTATCCGCTGTGTACCGTAGGCGCTGCTGGATGATTTGCTACACGTGGCCTGAGCGCTATGCCCGTGCTGTTCCGCAGACGCGCCGTGGCGTCGGCCAAGCCGGAGCCGTGCCCGTCCCGACTGCCGGTCGTGGCGCCGGCGCCAGCTCCGGCGCCAGCTGCAGCGCCAGTTACGGCGCCAGTTCCGGCGCCAGCCGCGGCTGCGACTGTAACTCCAGCTGCAGGCGCAGCCGCGCCTGACCCGATCGGGACGGCGGTCGGTCAGCTGACGTCCGACGGGGACCCTCCAGCCGGCACACCGGTCAACTGAGCCCCGCCGGTCTATGGAGCCCGCTCCAGGTCACCGGCGCCGCGCTGGGGTCACGCCGGCAGCTGCCAGCCACACTGGCACGCTGTACCAGACCGGGACTACATTGGCACGCAATGCAAGGCGGGAGTCGCTCTGTCTCGAGCCGGTGTCACTGTTCCGGGCCGAAGCACGTGTCTCTAGGCCGAGATTACCACTTTCCAGGCCGCGGTCACTTCCTAAAGGCCGTGTCTACGACCTTCCATGCGGATTGACATTGCTATGCCTGCGCTAGCTTCGTTTTCGCTCTACAGGCTGGACTCTCCCGTCCGACGTTGCCAGACTCCCCAGGCCGGACTCTCCCGTCAGACGTTGCCAGACTCCCCAGGCCGGACTCCCGCGTCCGACGTTGTCACACACTCTAGGCTGGATTCACGCTTCCGACGTTGCCACGCACACTCCAGGCTGGATTCACGCGTCCGACGTTGCCACGCACACTCCAGGCTGGAGTCAGCCGTCCGACGTTGCCACGCACACTCCAGGCTGGAGTCAGCCGTCCGACGTTGCCACGCACACTCCAGGCTGGAGTCAGCCGTCCGACGTTGTCACACACTCTAGGCTGGATTCACGCGTCCGACGTTGCCACGCACACTCCAGGCTGGAGTCAGCCGTCCGACGTTGTCACACGCTCTCCGTCCTGGTGATGGGCGGCGGCTTTCCGGTGGACCACTGTATGCTGACATGACTGTGTTGACGGCGGCGCCGACGAGTGTGCATGCTGTCGCGGCACGTGTACCCCACTGGGCTCTCCTCCTGCAGCTAGGGGTGCCCGGGTGCACTGTTACCGGGACAGGTCCCGGCTGGACTGTTCTCCCCGTCTGCGGCGAGTGGCGTCCCGGTGCAGTGTTGAGGGGGCAGCTCCAAATTGCAGCTAAAAATGTAATTGTGCACCATGGTGGAAGTAGCTGCCATCTGCAGTAGGAGGTACCCTGGCGCAATATTTTGGAGGCAGCTACAGCAAGTGCTCTGATGCAGTGTTGTGGAGGTGACTTGATCCAGTGTTGGAGAGGTGGCCTGGTGCAGTGTTGTCGTGACAGCTGCGGTTGGAGGTGCTTTGGTGCAGTTTTGTGGAGGCGGGTCCCGGCTGCAGTGAGCCGGGTGAGCCAGTACAGTGCTGCGTGAGCGGCTCCCAGCTTGGACACCAGGGGTGTGACACCTGTCTAAGCGGTGTTCCCCAGACATGACCGTGGCCCGTTCCTGTCCTCGGCAGCCACCTACAGTGGTATCTCAGCAACCACCTGCAGTTTTATTCCTTCCGAAAACAACGCGGTGCAATTGAAGATCAATATTAGCTTTAACTTCTGTTCTCGTTTGTTCAGTTTACTGCGCGTCGCTGGCCTATGAAGTGGCACACGCTGTCGAGGTCAAATCGGGGTCGTGCATCTGAGCCATTTGTGTAACATATTTCCCGCTGTGATACGCAGATCGTCATTCCTTCTGTTTACTGAGATGTGTTTGGGGCATGGTTCTCGCACTACGGCCCCCTGTGGATCGGTAAGCTTGCATTGCAGCCGAACCATACGCTGGCGGAGTGTTAGCTGTGCATTAGAGTTGCGATGACCGCCAAATAAGCACGTGTGTGGTGTTCAGCTTATGTCTCGTGAGATGTCTTCTTTTTCGTGAAGAAAAAATAAACTGATAGGGGTTCAGGTTTTCCTCTCGTCTCGTATGCTGTACTTATACTACCGACGTAATGCGCGTAGAGTCCGATATGAGGACAACCTGGAAGGCCAATGATGCCCCTTCTGTTGAAGGTCTACCTCCGTGGCTGACAGTACTCGGCGGTACGTAGCAAAGCCTGTCGCAGCGCGTGCGCAGATCGGGCCTTGCAGGTGTTGCCGATGATACGACATCGACGTGATGGCAAAATTTGCGCGATTCTGCGTACTTGGCGGTCAAAACTTGGTTGCCCAACTCATCACTGTTTAGGACTGCAGGGGGAAAATATTGTTTGCTTGGGCTGAGTTTTTTCGGGGGTAGGAGGGAGCCATCTCTCCAATGTTTCATGAGCCATTAAGCTTGTTACGTTGTCTGTAGAATGTAACTGGGAGTGCAGACATGGAATGGTGGGGGGGGGGGTGTTCATGTGTCCCACAGCTGTGACCGCGGCCAATTTGCTCTGGAGCGAATAGACGCTGGCCTGTCCCTGTTTGTTACCAGCGTTCCTACGCACAGGGGTGTTCATTAAAGGAAATATTGAGGAGGCCGAGTGTCAATGGACGAGGCCCCTCCCTCCGGCCAAACCGAGAACTGGTCGGATTTCGCGCATTTTATTTTCGGATACCAGAAATTCGGGTTATATTTGGCAATGGCATCAGCGTAAAACCAGCATAATTTATGGGGAACAGGATCAACATTGGTAGGGCCGTGGTTCGAACAAAAGGATACAACTCAACACCCTAGCCTACATCTCTACCTGGGGCCGTGTTGGCCAGCACTTTGGATCTGTGGTATGGAGCCAGCCTGTTTGATCCGTTCTGAACTCAGTTTAATCGCCGTTGGTCCTTCCCAACAGTTGCTTTAAACCTTCATTCAGAATTGGGATAGGATTAGACCATTTAAACCTTCACCCTGGATTGGGAGCGGTAGGGCGTCTGACCACTGCTTTCGAGCAACGTGGTTACACCGCCGATTGGTGTACACATTGTAATGATCTGTCTTCCCGCCACTGGTATAATAACGCTAGAAAAAGTTGGAGGGACCAGAGCTATTTTGTACCATGTGCATTGTGGTTGGGATCACCAAAATTGGGGCGCGAGCTCCTTTTCCCATCCCACGTGCATACACGCAATATTATAAGCGCCTTAGATCGGCCGTTCCCCAGTAGACTACTGAAAATCAGTGGGAGGGCACAATACATGAGGTCAATGGATAGGCCCAGGTGGATTGAGGCATACCACATCGGGTCATGTTAAAAGGTCGAGAGCATCCCGATGCCGGCATTCTGCTTTACGAGATGCCGAGCTCACTTCGACATGCCGACAGCAGGCCGACATCGGCATATTTACTGAGTGGGGACATGTCTCACCCTCAATGGAAGCTGGGTTCCTCCAGGAAAGCTCGAGTGGACCACATCGGATCTGTCAGCCACAGGGGCCCGTCTCATGAGAAGAGGCACCTCCCTATCATTTTTTAGCAACAAGGGCCCTTCGGACGAAAACGGCCTCCTCCAGGTACTTTTGCAGCGTTACCCATCCGAAGAAATGACGTCCCTGCAGGCAGTTCCCCTATGAAATTCTTAAATTCGCCCTTGTCGGTGCTGGAATACACAGTTAGCCCAAGATAACTCTGCGGGCTCATGATTACTCAGGATTATTGAGGACGCATTGCGCATTGATTCGTCTTCCATGCCTCTCGCAGGGGCGGAACATTTCCAATGTGATATGCGGCGATTAAGTACTTTCTTTTAATACCATTACTTCCAATCAAAGCCCATGGGTCTCATGCTAATCCCAAGCAGCATTCCCAAAGTCCAAAGTCATAAATACCCGTTTTATAAGTTCCAAAAATAGTTCTGCATTCGACCGCTAGACACCGTAAACGCTCAGCGGCACCAGAGCTTACATACGTGCCGGCAGAGATGGCAGCACATGTACTAGTACAAGTTGTTTTAAAATTGGTACCATTTGTTGTGAGCTAATAAATCACCACAATTCCTGTTGACTTTGCGATAAAAAACTCGGTAGTCGGACACGTGAAAGAATTCCTGCGGTTGGATCACAATCAAGTTCTTGAGGGGTTGGTGCTCAGCCCTTGCATGAGGTTCTGCGACAGACAAATGAGTAGGATGAGTAAGTATTTGTGGCAATGACGAACGAGCTTAAATGGGTAGGGCTTAGTTCATAAATTCAAGTAGGTAGGTAGGTAGGTAGGTAGGCTGTAACCTACATCAAACTGGAGTGCAAATGTATCACGGACCTTGCTGGTATTTCACAATGCAAAAAAAATGTAGATGCCTACCTACCTACCTACATTGGCTACCCTTAAAAAAATTCCATTAGGAATCCTAATGGTTCTGATGGTATTCTAATGGTTTTCTAATAGTGTGATGGTTTTCTAATGGTGTGATGGATTTCTAATGGTCATGATGGTGTTCTAGTGGTGCTTCTGGTGGTCTAATGGTAATTCCTAATGGTGTGATGGTTTTCTAATCGTCCTGATCGTTTCATATACCTTTTCCCTATAGGGAAAAGGTAGGTATCTGAACACATTCCATTTACTGGACACCTTCTTTGAGGCTAATACCTTTGAATATCTCCCACATTATGTTCAGCACATAAATAACACAAATATGGTGATATTCATAAATGATGGACCTGTTTACAATACAAAATATGAAGGCCTGGTCACATAGCTCTACCTATTCTTTGTGTATGGGCTAGCAATAGTCTGTTTTACAGCAGAAATTTGCTTGCAGGTCCTGGGTCTCAGGAAAGAGACCTGGGACGAGATAGAGGGAGAAGACCTGGATAATGATCATCATGCTTTAAAAGCAACCACCAAATATAATTATCACACAGTGTAGGATATCCTTTTTTTATTGGTAGTGGAGTACAAAATTTTTAGCTGGAGTACAAATTTTTTAGCTGGATTCCCAAAAAAAATTATATGCACTTCCTGACAATTAACCTCATTTTAGTGGGGCTGAAAACCAATGTTAGCATTTTTGTATGCATAAACATCTTGGCAAACTAAGCCATGTCCAAAATTTTCTGCACTAAAAAAGTGAGTTGTCCATGATCAGGTAGTATTGCTTTAATGGAATTAAAAATAAATGTTAGCATCTCATGCTGTATGCACCATACAAACATATGTGCATATAGCTAACTGCTAAGTCAGCAATATGTTGGCAAGCTAAGTCATGAATAGGTGCAATTGTGCCAAGAAATGCGTATAGTGGGAAATGCCCCCAGTAGCCAAAGTACTCCCAAAAGTATACTCATGATATATGCAAATTGGATAGATATTGCCCAAGTGTAGGTGGGTGATGTATTCTCAAAGTTCACAAATATTTATGATAAATAGGCATGATGTGATGTGAATACACCAATAACATTTCTCTTGGGAGAGCGCAGGATGAATCAAACTTAAACTCATATTGGGCAGACCACACAACTGGGATCATCCTTCAACAAACACTTCTCTGAAGGACTAGTCCCACAACTAATGAGCTGAGTTCACCCCCGATTCATTTTAATTATTGCTAACTTCTGTTGTCCAAAATCTCAAGCACTCTCAAAATGCATTCCACGGCCCTGGTCAATCTTTGCGCCAATTCCGAGTTTGTGCGCACCATTCGCCACCGACACATAATACACAGCACTGCCTCAGACCACAAAATTGGCTGTGGTTAAATTATTAGCTAAGGATGAGGTTATAAGCCAACTTCATGAGCAATGGTAGATAAAATGATAACGAAAGTGTACTTAATCCATATTGTTTAGGTTTTGGAATATAAAATGGTTTAATGAAAATTATACTAAAGCAATCCGTCTACAATAGTTTTATTCCCGCCACCAGAAACAGGTGTTTTGCATGAAAAAGCTGAGAAAAAGACTGAAACGGATTCTTGTTAATATTAAAGTTCCTTTAAGTACTTGTTTAGTTCATGTCTGGAATGTTTAGTTGAAGCAAGGATCGACTTGGAAGGATTCTGAGCTGCTAGATGGGAGAGCAAATTGCCCCTGTAAAACTGCTCATAGGCAGTTTTATTTTTGCTCTTATATAGAGCTAGTCGGATTTGCTTACTCCAGCACTAGAAGTACAGCTGATCATGGGACGGGCGAGCAGGGGATGGGTCGGAGTAAATTTGGGACAAGTATTACGGACCCTTCACTGACACTGATGAACCCTAAATGCAGTTATATTTCAAGGTGCATGATTTATCTTCACACACATTTACACAAATTTAAATTACAAATGACATTGGTTTCTTGGCGTAATCGCCTCGGAGAACTTGTTTGCTCCGGGACCGATTTTTTGAAATTTGACGTGATTTTCTTGCATTCAACGGACTCATTGTGTCTAAAAAAATTGTCTCGTTAATAAAATGACCTTCGATTGCGCATTCGAAATACATTACTGGCCAAGCGAGGCTTCAAGTATTTACTCCGGTGACACCAAGTATCCCCAGATTTGCCAACTAGAGATTTCTGGTACTTCTTGGCGAACACTCCAGCGCGAGTATCTGAAAATATATATTGAATAGATATTGATTAATCTAAATATATCATATATAAGAATAAATATTGATGAATACAGAATCAACATTGAATGAATATTGAATAAATATTTAATTAATGATTGACAATGTTGACATAAAGTGTTTCCTCACATGCGTATTCTCTATAGCGTCTTCGCACTTGACGTCACGCGACGCCATTTGTGCGGTGCGGAGACGTTTTTGGCGCATAAATGGCGCTAAAAATCGACAAACAACACTGATACCAGCAGATCCGAATGTCGTCTAGTTCCATTGTGGTCATTGACGGGTCGGCGATTTGGTACTGCTGCAACTGCTATTTGTTTTCAGGTATGGACTTTGGGTGGTATCACTTGACCAAACAATGTTGTTCTTCCTTTTCCCTTCTGGATTGCAAAATATTTCATTCAGTCCAGTCAATCAATCCTGGAGTAATCAAACAATCAATCCTGGAGTACAAAATGTATTGGTATGCTTGACACCAACAAACGCCAGTTTTTCCAACACTGCGACATCAGTTTTAAGAACGAGATAGGTTTTACTGTTGATGATGCTCAAATAAGTAAAATTAAACTTATGAACATCAGTAAATTGCAATGCACTCTGATTTTCATTGAGACTACACCCATCTCTACTGTATATGACAGCTGACAAATAAATGCCAGAGAGCAAATTGGCACTATGGCTAAATTAGAGAAGGATGCGGTTGTAAGCCAACTTCCTGAGCTATGGCAGACAAAATAACAGTAAAAGTATACTTAACCGATGTAAACCAAGTTGATCAATCCATGCCTAATATTCCCAACATGCTCACACTGCATACTAGTAAATATTCACAACATATCCCATGAGTAGGACAAACACACACAAACTGACTTGTTACTTGCCATCTATTGGGATGTAGGTTTTGGGGTATAAAATGGTTTGAGGAAGACTATACTAAAGCCATTCATCTAAAATCGTGTAATTTTCACCACGAAGAACAATTTTTCCAATAAAAAAGCTGAGAAGATTGATTGGAACCAATTCTTATTAATATTTAAAGCTCTTTGATGTACTTTCTTAGTTCATGTCTGGAATATTTAGTTGAAGGGAGGAATAACTTGGAAGGCTCAAAAGCTAGTATCCAGGAGAGCAAATTGTTGCTGTAAAACTGACTAACATTCACAGGCATCATTTGTAGGCTTTTAAGAGCAAGAAAAAGGCATAAAATAACCTGCTCATAATATAACAAGATGGATCCAAATTTTCACTATATGTTTTGGCCGCAGGCCTTGCTCAACACTAAATATTTTGTTACAAAAAATAAAAAAACACCCAAGTGAACCTTGTGCCACCACATGGTGAATAGCTTTCATTTTACATATCATAATATTTATATACTGATCTAACTTGAAGAGTAGCTTTGCTTCTCTATACTTCATCTTTCTTGGCTTCCATGATAAATATTTTCTGACTATAGCATATTAGCAGATGTGGCTACTCTAAGCATACAATTTCTGCCTAGGGTACACTTTCCAGTTCCTGTGTCTTGCCCTGTCTATCTGATAACTATTTAGTCTAGAGGACTGGCGTACCTGCAGATACGGGTTCCCCTCCATCGGTCACGGAACTCATCTCTGGGTGAGTGATGCTCGATAATTTGGGGAGCCAACCAGGCGAGAGAACCAGGTGAGAGAACCTACTCATAAAAGTGCACACATTAACATAAGCCCACTTTAAGGTGTATTTATGTTTGTGATGCCTATGTCAACTTGAGACCCAGATGTGTGTGTGTGTCATGTAGATGCAGTTATGCATATACTTCCTTTAGGCAATGTAAGGAACTGGTTTTATATGGGCATTGTATAACCACTGCAGTTGATGTGCCCTAAAACCTGAATAACTAACTAGAACTGGTTTTATTAAGGTCCAGGGTACCACAGTGTTAAATTATTCGCGAAATAAGGTGGAATGTACCGCCTTCTGAACACGCAATGGACATCCTTCTCCAAGAAGTATCGACATCCTGCACCTTGATGCATGCATGTATCTCTGTGTCTCCTTTCTAACAGTATCTCGTTTATAAATAGCATGTTCATGCTCTCAATAAGGAATGGTGGTACACGAACACTTCACAATGCAATTACATTACACTTTACAGGTAAGTGCTGGTATTGTATGCCACCCCTATAATGTGGTGTGGCATACGATACCAGTTTATAGTATTTCTTCTTATCCCGAATATAGCTCTTCTTAAATTACGAATCTCAAAACAAATGATAAAGATGCAGTCATAAGTACCTAAACCATTGACTCAAATTTGAGTCTGAAAGACGTCAAAACTATTTTAAATGATACTAATTCTATGGCAAATTTCGACAACCTACTGTGTGCGTTTCTACATATCACACCTAACGAAAAACCATTATTTAGCTCTGGGGTACCGTCATTGTGTTTACTGATGACTTTTTGTTCTTATCTCTATTGATTAGAAGCATACATAAAGGCATACATACATTTGTATATATAGTGCAAATTTGTATCCATTTATTTGTTTTATGAGCATAAGCATAAGGTATATAAACCCTGGCCCCACCACCCGGTTAATGAATTCCAGTTCAACTGCATGATTTTTACCAAAAGTTTAACATGCCATCAATGCACTGACACAGCCACCCGGTAGCTTGTCCCAAACTTTATCAGACCAGCTGCCAACTGACCCTCACAGCCAGGGTCTAAATGCGAGCATGCAAAGCAACGTGAATCCTGTGCTGTAGGGGTCGACATGGATAGCATTTTTATATCCATATCCATCCGCATCTGTCAGCCCAAATTTGTATCCATCCTCATCCATCCACCAGTTCCACCTCCTCATGTGTTATCCATATCCATCTGTATCATGATGCAAATTTCCTATCCATCCATATCCATCCGCCTACATAGTATGCTGCATCCATATCCATCCATATATGCCATGACCCTTTCAGATTAGTACATGTCAACATGACATATGTAAATTGCTACCTTCATAATGTTTTGGAGCTAAATGACGCATTTATCACGTCGGTGGAAAGCCACAAAAAGAACTTCTGTAAAACGCCGTTTTAACCCGCGCCGTCTTTCCGGTCAAGTCCACACACCCCGCTCGGGGGGCGGTTGAAGACCCCCTCTAAAATCCAAACTATGCATCGCACGAAAACGAAAGAGGTGTCATCTGAAAGTGCTCGACGGGTATGGTCCGGGTCCACCCTCCCAAACAATTTCCACCCAAAAACGGACGTCACCAGTGGGGCTGGATTTTCACTACTTTTCATGACATACATTATGTTTTTGACTCTGGGGAGTTCATTTTGGGGGATATATGAGAAGAAGAAAAATATTTGGAATGAGAAAACGCAGGGAAATCGACCAGGGCTATAATTTTTTCTGCCCCCCCCCCCCCAAAAAAAAAAGAAGAATTTTTGGAAATTGTAAAATGTTGAGTTTTCAAGTTTTCTCTCATTTTCCTTTCCCAATGGGTAGAGTAGACCGAGAAACATTGTTGGAAGTGAACTTGCCCTAATAAAAAATGTTTTAGCCAGAATCCTCTATTTTAATTGCAATTTGGCAAAACGCAAAATGTACATGTAGTCAAAAGCGAAAAAAAAGAAAGAAAAATAAACTCCTACGTTTTCTTGCATCCGCAAAGACGAGTGGTTGAACTTTTTTGGAGGTGACCTCACTTCACCTTGACTAACTCGTTGACCCTAGAGGACCTGACCAAATTTTTTTGAAACAGCATGACAAATTGATGTGGGAAGAGGTATGCCAAATTTGGGCGCGCTGCCCCGCGTCGTTCGTCCACTATCAGTGAAAGCCCTGAGGGGGGCGGTTGAAGACCTCCCCCGAGACGGGACAGGTTAATAATTGACATCATTTGTTTCTGGATGGATACAACATCTGTTGGTAACGTATTTCAAATAAATAAACACTGTACACGACTACAAATACCTGGTCTTGTGTGAATCACATGTATTTCCAGTATGTGCACATGAATTAGTAGGCAGGTGCCATCAACAACGGTGAAGCTATACCTAATAAAAACGTTCAGCAGTCAGAACTAGTGACTAGTTGCGGGTCGACCGACCTATTTGGTAGGTTCTTTGGTAGGTTTAGTTCTGAACCACTTCGTTGCAGTACTTGCTCCAAAGATCGAGCTGAAAACAAGCAACATTTGGTGTTCATTCAACAACTTGTGAATACTGCGCTACGGGAAAATAAGAGGCATGATCATGAAAGACACGTGAAAGAGCACATGTCAAAAAAGTTGGCACTGTGTGACATAACACCGTTCATCACCACCAACTAATTGCAGGTCGACTTCTCTTACTGCTTTCGCAGAACCATCAGCGTGTCGACGCTCTCAGGAGCGAGCTGGGAGCGGCGCTCCTCCAGGATACGCCCACTCGCTGAGAATGCGCGTTCTGATGCAGTGCTGGCAGCAGGCACTGCCAGAAGGTACCGTGTCAGCTGATGCAACAGGCAGAACCTTTCCCGGGCGCCGCGCGCCGACCAGAACTTTAGGATGTCTTGCCCACATGGATCACGACAGACTGCGAGTTCGGGCCCTGGCTGCTCCATGTATTCAGCGAGCTCCGCTTGTAAAGACCGCGATGGATTGGCTTCGGCTTCGGTAAAGTTTTCAGCTGCAAAGCTGAAGAAACTTGTCATGCTACTATTGCTCAGCCCTGACTGTGATGAGTGCGATTCAGCAAGCAGTGGTGCGTCTGGTGAGTCGTGGTCGACAGCGGCTGCACTCCTGCAGCTGCCACGATCTCAGATCCGCACGAGCTGCTTCGCCATGTCGGCCATTAGGTTTTGGCCCTTCACCCGTGCGTCCAGGAATTTGAAAATGCTCAGACGACGGCGAGGCGGGCACAGGAGTGCCGCCGCCACGTGTGCTGGTTTCACCTTGTACCTTTGCAGCAGGCTTGCTCCTAGGCGGCGCTTCAACTCTTCCGCAATGAGGTCGTCTTCCTCATCTGCTTTCAGGTGCTGCAGGAGCCGCTCCAAGCAGGGCACGACCAGGTGGAGGGTGGGCGAACGCTCGCAGCTCAGCTGGTTGCTAGCCAGCGTCAGCGGCTCAAGGACGTCAACAATCTTACGCAAGGTGCTGGCGCGCAGGCTGCCTAGCAGCTCCTCTACTGGCGGGTCGTCCACAAACGCCGGCAGGTGGCGCATGTCTTCCATGGCCTCCAGGATGGACTTCGTCATGATGAGCGGGCTGTGCCAGCGGGTCTCGCACTCCTGTTTGAGGGTTTTGGTGAGGTGCCTATCCAGGCCCTTTCGCCTCACCAGCGAGACCAGCTGTTCGCTGGACTTTAGCTGATCGCAGATTCTTTGCGCTGCGGTTGGCAGGGCGTCCTCACTCTCCTCAGCCCACTGACTGCGCTCACCCGTTGCCGGCTCCAGGGCTGCCTTCACCACCAGGTGAAGCTGGTGACAGGTGCAGCCGAGCCAAAGCAAGACACGTCGATCGAACGCAGCGCGCATGTTGGCTGCGTTATCAGTGACCACGGCACTGACACGACCGTCTTGTTCCCAGTTAGGTATGAACTCGTTGAGAACAGAGCTGACCGTTGCGAAAATGTTGGCTGCCATGTGGGCTTCATCCATAGTTCTGACGCCAAACACTTTACTTTTGACCTCCAGCTGTCCTTTCGTGTCTGCTACGCTGTGAAGGGTAACGGAGATGAACTTATGGTGTGTGGTGCTGCACGTCCAGCCATCAGTTGTCACTGCTGCACTTATGGTTTCCTCTAGTTCACGGCGAAGTTGGCCCCGCCTGTCATTCGTCTGCCTCTGTACTTCACGACCAACTGTGTGCGCGCTCGGGAGCACTTCTGCTTTTAGGTGTTCCGCCGTGTTTGCCGTCCCTAGGTCCAGCAGCTCCTGAGCGAGTTGACGGAAGCCTTCTTCCACGAAGGTATAGGGGCGAAAATCCTGGGCAGCGCACAGGGCTGCTTTTGCTGCGACACACCGTTTGGCTTCGCTGACCGCGTTCGGCGCGGCAGTCGGACCATAGAACGAAGTCAGGGTCTGTTGGCCTGCCTCTGGCCCTTTCAAACCACACTTGTGATTTCTAAGGCTGGTTGTGCCATTTGTATTACTATGACCATAGATGGAGTGGCATTTGACACAGGCAACGAAAGCGACGCGGCGCTCATCTAACTCCACACATAGAAAATTGTCCCAAACAGCAGATCGGCCTTCTTCGTTGGCGCAGAGGGTGACTCTCGGGCTGTTTGACCGCAGAAGCCTCGATATTTCCTGCTTACTCACAGCCATGGTGCATATGATGATCTCGGGCCACACTAGACGTGACTTTGTGCTTTAGACATGTCCTTACACATATGTAGGATTAGGTGCTGATTTAAAACTCAGAGTAGCTCGCAAGTGGCCATTGTAAAATGGTCTTCTGTAATTGCATGTGAATTCACTGAAAAACAAGGGTTCATCGGTCAGGGACATTTATCCACAGTAAAATCATACATCCATCCGCATCCATCAGTGAAAACTGTCATCCATCCATATCCATCCATTTGAAATATAGGCAATAAATCATCCATCCATATCCATCCACAGCATGGATATCCACGGATATCCGTGGATATCCGTGAGGATGCCGACCTCTACTGTGCTGCCATGACAGGGGAGACCAAAGCAGGCCAGCACTCTAACCAACTGATCTACCAGGGTAGCGAATGCCCAATGCTGCACTGCACCCAATCTTACAGGAGCAGTGCTTAAGGAATCCTTAAGGAAGTGGCGCTCATTTTGCAGTTTTTTGTGTGCAATTACGCCAGCATTTTTAGTGGCTACTAATAGCTTGCACCACAACAGCTACAGTGAGGTAATCTTGCACAACGGCATTTTGGTGTTCAGAATATCGCACACCACTACAAAAATGATGACCTCTTTTAAAGGTGTTCTTTGCAAGTGTCTAGAGGATTTTCATTGAAAGGAACTGTTCGAATATGGATAGATGTGCTCTATGTAAATTATAGATAGTTGTGCTCTGTATAGATGTGCTTGAATATAGATAGATGTACTCTACTATACATGCAGAAAAGGGTTCATTGCAGGTAGGCTGAGTGAACCCTCAGCACTCAAATTTTCCTGCAAGAGGCTTTCTGCATGTGCCCTTGTAGTGGTGTCCCTCCAAAGAAATAGCCCCCTCGAGACAAATATACCACCACAATTCCTGATCCATTCCTGATGGCTTGCCTGTAATCAATCTTGGCTTGCTCTAGAGGTCACCACTTTTCATAGCAGCCAGCAGCAAGACCAGTCTCACACTTCACTCAAGCTCACCCACAAGAGAGGCAAATGTCTGTGTGCCAAGGTATTGCAAGATGGCATGCTTGCACATAAAATTAAATGTTCTCTGGTTTCTCCGACTCCAACTGAGGCATCTCCAGAAACTTGCTTTTGAGCCACCACATAGTGGGGACATTTTCTCAAAGTTCTCAAAGATGCTCTACGGAGCTGCACAGTGCACCAATCAAAATTGGCTGCATTGGTGTTTTCTGTTCTGAAATGTCTGTCAATCAATCAATGCAACATTTATGCTATGTCAACACAATTAGCAACTTTAAAAAAAAAAACTATAAAAAAAAACTTTCAACACATTGTTAACAGTGTCATGCCTCAAACACAGGACCTTGACTGGACCTTTGCATTGCTCAAAATCCGACGATGGCATGAGTTGCCTCTCATGTATCATGTGGTTAATTAACTGAATAGGTAGGTATATGATCTGAGTGGTTGATGAAGTGTGAATTTTGCGTGCATGGTTAGCCTTGAAATGAATCCAAAAGTGTATGGAAAGCATAGTGCTGTGCGTTATGAGAGACAAAGCTTTGCTGTTTATCATGATTCACTGCCAGGCAGTTGGGCGCTACATGACCAATGTAGTCGATGCGCCCTAAAGCCCTAATAACTAACTAACTGCCAGGCAGTGCGATTTTTGTTTACTTTTTTTGTCATTATGCATTGGCAGTTGATTGGAAAAAAGGAAATCCTGTTCTAACGAAGCCCAAGTCTTTGTTTTATCCCAGTAATCAGTTCTATCTCAGTCAAGCTCATCTGAGCTGCACCTGACCACGAGTGGAACCAGTGGAGCAGCCAGGATTTTCCTAGTGTAGTTGGTCCCGACCCAAACATATATGTGAAGAAATGGAAAGCTTTTGGCATGAGGCATTTGTTTTGTTAACTTAGGCACTTTGGCCTCCTCAGGCCATTTCATGCTGGCTGCATGAAGCTCATTGGAAAAGAATGCATATTTGCAGCTTAAGGAAGTCTTTCCCTTTTCTCAAATTTCTTCTTACCGTGCTAGTTTATAAGTGTGTGTAATATGAGGGAACCACTCATTTCCTCTGCAAATGCATACTTTTCAGTTCAGAGGCAAAATGTTGCCCAAAAAGTGGTATGGCGTCGGGTAATATACCATAAGGAGTAATGCTCAAAATGAAAAAAAATGTACAATGACCTCATCCAACCTGGCATAACCTTCCATGGTAGAATGCAAATTACTGTATGATGAACATCGTCATTGCACCTGAAATCCCCCATGGAACACAAATATTTTTGAATGGGAAATTTTCAAGGCCTTTTTCCTGAACAATTGTACAGTTAAAAACACCAACGTAACCTAGCCTGACCTGTTTTTAAGACTAAAATTATTATGTCTGAATGATACATTGAATATGTGGTACATTTGTAGTTCATGGTAACTTCTGATTTCTTGAAGTATATTTTTATAACATAATGTTTATGAATGTGGTACCTAGGTTGCTCTTTGGACTTTAAAGTAGAGTAGTTATAAGACATGTATATCGAGACCTATCTAAACATGTTTTGATACATAGGTATAAAGTAGGTGATGTTGTCAGATATATCTTGTTGTTTTCTAATGTGGCTTGAATTAATTTGATATTATTATTTTCGATTTGTAACTACATTTTGGGACATAAGCGCTTCAGGTTAATGTATGTATAGTTGTGTCCATGGGCTATAATTGCATCAAGAATTAATTTACCTCCTGGCAAAAAGGATGGTGGGCTAGGTTGTGATTAATATAGGCTTAGTAGACTAGCACGTATCTAGGTACGCATGGCGGATGTGCGTACGCAAATATACGTACGAAAATGTACATCAGCGCAAATGTACGTATGACAATTTTATGTAAGCACAAATGTACGTATGACAAATGTACGTGAGAGTAAATGCACTCATGGAAAGTGTATGTATGTGGAAATGTACGTAAGCGCAATGTACGTATTCATAAAGGGACGTATGCGCAAATGTACGTAAACGCAAAAGTCGGATTTGCGTAAAGGTATATGATAGCAAAAGTGCCAAAGTGCAAAAGTGCATATGCACAAATTTGTGTAAGTGAAAATGTACGTATGTGCAAATGCACGTAAGCGTAATTTTACCTAAGCGCAAACGTACGTAGGCGCAGAAATATGTAAGCGCAAATGTATGTATGCATGGACAAATGTACGTAAGCGAAACAGTACGTAAACGTAAACGATGCCACAGCAAATGTACATATGGGTCCATGTACGTGCATTTGAGCATACGTGGTTGCGTTTAAACACATTGGTTAGGTGCATATACTATACGTACATTTACTATTAGTTAGTTAGTTATTGGGGCTTTAGGGCGCATCGACTACCTTGGTCATGTGGTGCCCATAACAATGGAACTTATTTACAAGTCGATATACCGCGCATATTGGTTAATTACGCTTGCAGAATATTAGTCAAAGCAACGAACGGTACATAGAATAAAGTATGGTAACAAACATTTTAAATGTGGTGCATACATGACTGAAAACGATACTTCAGCGAGGTAATACATTTACTATTACGTACATTTTCTCTCACGTATATTTACCATGAGTACATTTGTCCTATGTACTTTTGTGCTCGGGCATAAGAAAGTCATGCTCATATCATCAAACCCACAATTCTTCCAACTATTTCACATCGGCAGTACTATTGATGTGAGGGGAGATTCAGAATACATGGAGGAAGTGAGCTGGTCCAAATGGATTTGGGGCACACTCCATTTGGCCAATGTAGAAATTATGGTGGGGACAAAGCCAAAATTGTGGCAATTGTAAGTCATTATATAACTTATTTCCCTCAACATCATATAGCATTACATACCTGGTGGTCACGCATAATAACCACATTCATCACATATAAAATGCCAATGGGATGAATGTGGGCATTTTTTGAGAATGCAATAAAAAAGATATTAAGACAAAAACCAACATCAGATCCAAGGAAAAAATGAGAGAATTGATCAGCAAACAATGTCAGGCCTAGCATTCGCCCATTACTATGAAGATCGGTTGTAAAACGTTTAGATGGGATCTTATAATGCACGGTGAGAGGTCGGTGATGCTATATGACATACCAGCTGAATGTGTCGTACAAGAACCCAAGGTTATTCTTTTGTGCCCATGACTGTTGGTACAGTCCCAGGCTGTTACTGATACCTTGGCTTTCTGCAGAGGTTGATCCATAAATTTGTGCGAGGGCGGGGGTGACTTTTGGTATCCTTAGGCTGAAATCAGTTGACTGGGGAGGGGGTGTACTGACGTCTCCCAGAGAAGTGCCCGATACTCGTCACAATGGCACCACCTGTCCATGGGTTTGCTTAGACCCTTCTTTTAAAACAAAAGTTTACAGTGATCCACTGTGATTCGTCTCTGTGTATGTAAGCAAAATTATAAAATGCATACATAGATACGTATATGCATACCCACATATATACATACATGCATGCGTGTGTATATCCATAGGTATGAAGTAGACAGGTGACCTTAGTTGATATTATACGGCATTTGGGATTATGCTAAGGCACGCAAAAACGAGTTACAGAGGAACACTGGTCTCTTTGAGGATGATCTAAACGAAGCAGAATAATTTTGTGCATTAAAAGAAGTAAGCAAATGCATAAATAAGCCCTAAATTACATACTATATATATATATATATATATATATATATATATATATATATATATATGAGCGTATGTCTGTGTCTGTCTCTGTGTCTATGTGTCTATGTGTCTGTGTGTCTGTGTGTGTCTGTGTGTGTCTGTGTGTGTGTGTGTGTGTGTGTGTGTGTGTGTGTGTGTGTGTGTGTGTGTGCGTCTGCGCGCACACACACACACACTTATAGTTATGTGTGTTTATGTGTGTATGAATGTGTACGTGATTTACGGCTTATGATTTATTCGCCTACTTCTTTTAATGCACAAACTATTCTTCACTTAGATCCTCCTGAAAGAGACCACAGTGTTTCCGTAATTCGTCTCTGTGTGTCTTAGCATAATCCGAAATGCCGTATGATGCCAACTAAGGTCACCGGTCTTCTGCATACCCATGGGCAGGATAATTAGTTTCATATGTGCATCTCCCTTTCCCCCAAAAAAGTTTTTCTTCCGACTTTCGGCAAGTGATGTAATCAGCATCCATATTGTGCTATCCAGAGGGGGATGTAGTTGACATGGAAGAATGTTGATGTCCATATGTTCGATATCATGTCCATATCCGCTATTGCTTTGTATATTTATTTTCACAATCCCTCGTGTCAAGCTGAATAATACTGCGTATTGTCTTCTTCACGTTGTGACCTAACTTATACAGCTGAACCGTGCCCGGCAGGTGTGCAGCCCGTGTGCGCTATACGGTGTCCGCGTCTGCCGTCACGTGGCATGCGGCTGCAGGATCATTGGCACAGTCATATGATGCCAGCTTCAGTGAACGCATGTCATACAGTCATATTGGCAGTGAGCGGAAATCACATGGATGTACCAGCAGTGTGCTGACATCCTACAGGCGAATCGTCGCAAGGCGTACGCTTAACGTCCGCACGGTCAGTTAGCCAACATGATGCGGATGTATCGTCACTGATGGCGTGTCAAAATGTCGACAGTGCCAAGAAGCGTCTTCTGACGCGGCGTCGATGAGAGCGAGCCCTGGGACTGAATCGATTGGATCACACGACGCACGGCTGTCTCTGTGATCGCACGCCACCTGACGGAAGCGTTGTGGAACACCATCGCAGTGCCAGTGACCGGGGCCATCGTACGGTTGCAACATTAGTGGGCGAACGAGGACGCCGTACCCGCAACGTCAGTCGATGTATAAACCGTAGCGTCAGAATCCATCGTCAAGTAATCGAAGCGTTATTGAGTGTAAGTCCCATTGGTGGTGGCATCAGGGAGATCCGCTGTAAGGTCGTAGCATTGTGGAACATGATCACCTGGCTGATAGCGATCGACCCGTCATATGGCAACAAACACGGTGAACATGATCGCACATGCTGAGCGAGGGTTACCTGTGGCGTGAAATTCAGTAGTGTTTTCGTCCACCACAGACCACACCCATTGCGAAATGAAATGGTTACCTTGGCAATGTATTTGATTTGATATGTGCGTGATGTGCCGTACCTGTGGACTTCCGACTCTTTATTCCGACTTTCGGCAGCGATACAATCAGAATCCATGTCGTGCTATCCAGAGAGGAATCTGGTTGATATGGAACAATGTTGATGTCCATATGCTCGATATTATGCTCATATCCGCTGTTCCATTATATATTTATTTCCACCATACATCGTGTCAAGCTAAATAATACTGTGTCTTGTGTCTGTTTCTTGACTTTGTGACCTAGCTTATACAGCTGAACCGTACCCGGCAGGTGTGCAGCTCGTGCTTCGCTATGCGGAGTCCGCGTCGTCCGCATTTGGCACCGTCATATGATGCCAGCTTCGGTGAACGCATGTCATATATATATATATATATATATATATATATATATATATATATATATATATATATATATATATAGTTATGATGTAATGTTGCCGTAGCGTCGAGCGACTAGAGTATTTCGCCGTATTTGTGCCTGTAACGTGAGCTCAGCAACACTCAAAAGGTTTTGATAATACGCGGAACTTATCGGTTGACATTCTACCACACCATTCATCGCTAAATCCAACGACAGGGCCATCGTGATGGGGCCCCTAAGCCGACATGAGTGGCCTCGGACCAACGTGAGAATCCCTGGACTGACATGTGGAGCCACAAGACATCACATGGTGGCCGATGTGACGAACTATAAATCATTATCGGAAAGGGAACAAGATGAACCCTCCTCAGGCGGTGTTCAAACTTTTGCTGCAATACATACCTTCTTCCACAGGATGCTTTGGAGATGGATGTGCTCTAGAAGGTTGGTCAGGATTGGAGTTGGAGGTGGATGGAGCAGCACTGTGAAGGACAACATATGGTTCAAAGCATGTTCTTTCTGTTCATATTAACAATACAGGTCATGAAGCAATGCTCTCACTACTGGACATTTATTGTGTCCTGAGTGAGCAGTAGGATCATGATGGGTTCTTGTGATATAAACAACAGAAATAATGGCATGATGTACCTTTTAGACACCAGTGGGAATGGCGGATTCGCCCATAAGTGAATTTTTAAGCTGACTGATATATCAATTAGCAGGAAATCTGCAGGTATAAATCAATGCAATAAATCAAGGGAAGAAATATGTTGCATATTACTACTGTGCAGGTTTACCTAGTGCTGTGACATTGCTCCTGGTTTTGGGGAGAAAGTATTGTTTGAAAGTTATGGGCAAATGTAATGTTTGTCCATAACTTTGTGGGCTCATTGATGGGGAAACAAAACATTTGCGCATAAATGAGCCATTATGTGTGACATCCCACTTCACATGTAATTAAGAATAATGAGTCAAGCACTTTACAAGTGTTGATAATGCATTTCTTTGTCATCAGCTTCAAACATGACTCAAGAAGATATTTTGAAATTTAAAAAGAATGGGCTGCAGCTAACCCAAATTGTAGAGCTGTGGCTTGACAGTCCAGTCCGAAAAGCTTAAAAGTCCAGTCTGAGCTATGCCATCCCTACAATATCTTCACTCACTGAGAGATTTGGTCAAGCACCCAGGACACCTACCAGTAATCCGAGTCTCACTTTTTCTTAAAGTAAACTTTCAGCATCCATTTACAAAGTCAGTGCCTTTGTATATTTTTTGTCATTGTCTTAACTGGATTTATGTTAAATCATAGCATACATACAATCTCATTTGGCCCTGTGCATTAAATATGGAAGAAAGATGGCTATTGAGATGTTGAGATGAGAAGATAAACACACTGTGTGCATGCATGAGTGGCATAACAAGCACAATGTTAGAAATCAGGTGGGAATCACACTTCCTGAGGCCATAGGCCACCAAAGGCCAAAGGCCTGAGGCCACCAAATGTTGCTGATGGCACAGATCTCCCAAATGTTTACCACTGGTTGCTAAAGGGTTAAGCCCCCAGGGTTAAGATAAGTTAGTTAAAGTTATTTTATCTTGTAATTATCATTCAGCACTAGCTTGACATTGGGGTCTATAATGTGTGATACCTACTGTACAATTACCAGTTAGCTTATATAGTCAGGCATGTATAGCTAGGCTGGCAAAATTGATGGTGGTGGTATCACTAACATACTTACCGCTTGCTCTGGAAAAACATGTTAATTGTTGGCTGCCCTGCACGCTTCATCTTGCTGAGTCAACAAACTGTGATGACACAAAGCTCTGACACAAAATGACTTGAAGCTCTGAAATCATCACCAACTTAATCACATCAACTGAGTAAAACATGCACATCAACAATCTATGTCAGCAAGCCCCTTGAATAGGTAGAAGTACATGAACAACAGAACAGTTCATAGTTGGCACATCAGGTATATCCTACTGGTTGGTCACAAGATCAAACAAAATATAGTCATAGAATCCAACTTTGATTTTAAAGTTGTGGAATGTTGCAAATGACTGGTCACTGCAGCATTCATCAGAAAACTTTCTTAATATATTTTGCATTACTGGGCTGAGGTCATTCATGAGATGAGCAAATCATGTGTTGTAAATACAAAAGAGTTCATGATATATCAAGATAACTTTTTGTAAGAAATAAAATTTCATATTTTTTCCTTTGACAAATTTTCTCTAAACAGCAGGTCATTACTGTATTTGACATCATGTAGAAGATGAAATTAATCATGTGATTTGCCTCCATAAAGCAAAAAAAGGAGATTATGCAGAGACCACAAAGTATGGAATGGTTTCACAAGAACCAGCAGCTGGAAAATACACAATTAAACTCATTTGGAGGACAAACATTCACACCAGGGAGATTGAATGCATACCCAAAATGGAAAAAAATTGAGGTAAAAATCTAGAGGCTTAATGTAAGTTCTTTTTGTACATAAACACATTCACACCAGGTACCCAAATTGGCATTATTGTGCTTTAGGGTGGTAACAAGACAAGTTTTTCCTCCATAAAGAAAACAAATGGGTTAAGTATGGTTAGGTCAGCTTAGGTTTTAAAGAAGAAAAAAATCCTTTAAAAACTGATGAGAAAAAAAGTTTGGAAATCGCCTTTTCTTCAAAAGCAACTTGTGTTAGTTTAGGTTAGGTTTAGTTGTTTTTTAAAGTTGAAAAAATAAAGAAAATAACTTGCTTCAAATTATTTTACTGACATTCATTTTATGCTGCTACCCAATGCAAAGCCCATTCTTGGTATTAGTTTGCACCTTAGAAAGCAAGCATTTGCAAAGAAAATTAGTGATCTCATCGTCTTGGTCATTGCATTTGAATGAAAAATAATAAGTTTCAAAATTTTCATCATAAAAACAAAATAACCTAACCTAATCAATTTGTTTGCCTTATGGAGGCAGTGTGTGTAAAAATGCATTATGTTGCCACCTAAAAACACCATTATCTCCCACAAAAAAAATGTATTACGTAGGATCGCTTTCCTGAAGTTTTTATCCATGATATTCATTTTTATCCATGATAGGTATTTATAACCAAACATAGCTACTACCTACCTAGGTAGGCAACTCCATGGGTGTCAATTTGTATCCTGTTACGACAGCCATAGCCCCACCAATGTTGATCCTGGCTCACCCAGTGTTGATTTGCCCTCCCCCCCCCATAACCTATGCTGTTTTATGCTGATAAGAAAGCTAAAGGAAGAAAAAACACCATGCGACATAGAAAACTTAGTCGATGTTCAACAGCATATTTTGTACTGTAAATAAACCGATTAAATTTAGATTATGGACTTCCAGACCATGAACTCACCCCACCAAAATGTTGGCTTCGTTCCTCCCTAATGTTAGGCACCAAGGAAATACCTTAACCCATCGTCACCACAGTTCAGGCTGGCTGTCCTCAGTGTGCTTTAGCCTGCATATGGACGCAGAAATATTTGATTTAACACGCGCCCTGGAGGGGGGGGGGGCGAAATCCGCCCGCCCCTCCGGTTTTTCGCAGACAACTCCAGATTTTACTGGCCGATATGCGCCATTGTATGTGTACCTGCTAATAAATGGACGGCACGTTGTTTAAAGTAAGAAAAATTAAAATCGACCGAAAATTTTTCGAGTTAGGGGTCGGTAAAGTAAAAGAAAATTATCAGCGCCAGTCTACAAATATCGGCGCTGATGCGCTTCCCGTATATTGGCAAACATTAAGTGTTCTTGGCAACACTAGCGACTTGTTTGATGTATATTGTAATGCTACATTGTTTCAAAGTCATGTCAGGTCACCGAGGTCAAGTCAGGTCAAGTTCATGACAAGTTAACACACGCCCTGGAGGGGTGGAGGGCGAAATCCGCCCACCCCTCCGATTTTTCGTACACAACTCCATATTGTACCGGCCAATATACCCCATTTTTGCCGTACCTACTTAGAAATGACCGGCGCATTGTTTAAAGCACGAAAAATGAAAATCGGCCGATACGTTTTTAAGCTATGGGCCGTTAAATTTTTTTTATCGCACGGCCAGACCACAAAAATCGGCGCTGATGCGCTTCCCGTATATTGGCAAAAGAGGTTCTTGACAGCACTAGCGACTTGTTTGATGCATATTGTTATGCTATATAATTTAAGAGTTATGTTAGGTCGCCGTGGTCATCGTGACATGCTAATGGAACCAAACTTGGTCAACTGGAATGTTGTCACAAATGGAAATGACTGGCATGCGATTGATGTCACTTTGCATGTTACTCCCTACACATCCGGAAATCTACTCTTTGTCATTGTGTGCCTAAGCGTTTGTATACTTTATTCATGTATTTCACTCCTTTCTTTGCGAAACCGATTGTTCGAGCCGCCCCAAGGAACAGTCAGGTGGGCAGCCCGGTTCCGGTAACTGGAGCATGTAATGACCTGATAAAGTGCTCCTATATAGGTGACCTGAGGTCAAATGGCGGATCTGGGATATGCATTGCATCATTAGTAATGTCCAAAACATCATTAATGGCAATTCTGGAGCATTTAAATACAATCACAGCGATCCATAACAATGACAAGCCAAGCCTCGCAAAACCAGAAAATTTTGCTATTTTGACCTCATTTGACCTTGAAGATATTGACCTAAAGTCAAGAAATTTGCACACAATAGAGTGAATTATCGTGCCCATCCACCCTGTAAATTTCGTTGCTCTAGCCTTAATGGGAGCCGAGATCTTAAGGGGGGTGGAATCCGCCCCCCCCCCCCTCCAGTGCGCGTAAGTTTCAGAGGCCCTCCAGGGTGCGTGTTAAGCTATTGTGTTGGTTGTTCGTGTTAAGCTATTGTGTTGGTTGTTCGTGTTAAGCTTGTTGGTGTTTGGAGTGAGGGGAGGGCGAGTGACATTGACTATGAAGAGGACGGTGACAATGGCATTGACGATGACGATAGACCCAAGGACACTGTATGACACTGTAGTTGGATGCTACAACTCACAGTTTTATGTTGACATGCACAGTACACTGCTGTTTTGCTATGTGACTACCTGTTACTGGACGATTTTTCCTGTTGGCAAGGATGTTGAATACACATACAAATGAACATCATAAAAAATCAGAATTATTGAGGTCTGAAAATATAGTGGGCGAAACCCGATATGTTTTTGGTTGGGGGGGGGGGGGGCAGTACACTTCGGCCCCCAAATATTTTTTTATTTAAATCGACATCCCTGGGCAACTCAATATTGCTTGACAAACATTTTGCTCTCTAGCCAGTGAGCATTTCTCATGGAAATTAGTGGTCATAACATCTTAATCCTATGAATGAATGTAGCATTGCAACATTCCTAATTCCCACCATATCAATACTCGCTAGATCAAATGTTAAATATGTTATAACACCAAAAGGTCACAGGCAATGCGCTCGCACATGGAGGCAGTGGCCACAGTACGTCAGATTCGTCGCAGACGCCTCCACACGATGGTCTTTATATATAGCGAAGTATTTTTGCTCCCGATACACTTTCAATTCGAAATGAAAAGAGGAGGCACACCAGGACATATTTCTTGTGTTTTTATACAACATTTTTTTGTATAAAACTTTACGTTTCATAATGTCGCATCGTTTGTATTTCTAATATTTCATGGGCATCCTAGTGATGTGTTTGTTTCCAAATTCAACTTTTATAGTTATCAGGGTATGCTTTATGAAGTTATGCAACTGAACACAATGTCCAGTCATCACGCTATTTACTGTGAAAATAATTGATGGTTGCATGCATCAATTCTTTTCATCAACATATTCAAATCAGGTAATCCATAATGTAGTATTAATTTGCAGCATTACTATCTCTCCCCAGTGACATTACATGCGCACTCAAGGACCTTCATGCGCACTGATGTCCATTGCGTGACCACTATCCAGAAATTCTTCGTGAGTTTTTTTTCTCATAAGGTTGGTTTTGAAAGTTGTAAGCTGTCTCCTAGTGTTTGATGTCTTCAAGAATAACCATTATAAAACAGTGTGCATCCAGCTTATTGCTGACTTTATTACATCACATGAGCTGGCAGATATATTTCGGTGACATGCGATTCATTGTTCAGGATGGGACTGGGTGCACCACATGAATATTGAATGTATGCACATTGGGCATGTAACTAGGTAGGTAAGTACCTACCTAGGTAAACATAAAGCTACTGATGAGATGAGTGCGAAGCTGAAGGTAATTATACTTTGTATCCCCACAATTCTAGTGTGAATAAAGTGATTGTCGTCTCAACTGGATTGTATGCAGGTTTGGTTATGACTAGAAATTAGTAGAATGGAGTGAACCCAGTTGAAGCTGGAAATAATTATGCTTGACATTGATGGTGTGTGCAAGAATCTGTATGACATTGCTATTGTTGATTGGTGGCTTTGCTTGTTTGTTGTTGACAATCTGGCTTGATTCGTTTACCAGCATCAGTCAAGCTCAACATTTGTTAATGCAATGTTATGGCTGCAAAGTTAAAGGAAATCTCACTATATTCTTTTCTCACCAAGTTCCATTTTACAATAATATGTGGAGAGTCAGCTAACTGTTCAATCTAAGTCTGTTTCTGTTCAGTACAAAAATGTCCTCCTTAGCATCACTTGTTTCCTAATTAGCATAGTGTGTTTAATTTTTTTTTGTATGTAGCTTTCTTCCTATAAGCATAAAATGAGCAAAGTTATTGGAGGGCCAAATCAACATGGGGGGGCATGGCCCCCATAAAAGGATACAAATCAACGCCCCTGCTTTTCCTCACCGGGTATAGACGGCTCCTATCCTAATCCAATCGGCCTCTTGAACGTCATATCACGTGCTCGTGTCTCACGTCCCCATGCGACCTCATGCAGATTCTTTCCGAATGAGCTCAGTTTATTACTATGACCCTGTCTAACTGTTGGAATTTATGACTCTATGACTAATGTTAATGTACTTATGTAACCGTATTAGACGGTAGAACGAACCTTTAGCGACCTATCACACGCGTATATCAGGCCACCACAAGCTATACACGGCATCTGATAAATTTAAAAGGCCCCTCTCGGCTTTAGATATCGGACCAATCGTCGCCTTCTTACTTCATCACCCGTCCGATTTAGCTAAAGTTTAAATTCAACTCCGTTTTTAGCCATTGTTTTGTTCTGATTATATTTTGTCATTTCAAGATTGATAGTTCCTTCCAGTTGCTAGAGTTGCCCCTTGCTAGCGCGAATACCAAGCAGGATGTCCAGTAATTTTGCAAAGCGAATGGCCTCGATACATTCGAAAGCAAAATTACGCTATATTTTGGGTTAAATGAAAAATTTAGTTGATGCAGCAACTACATTCGGTTTCCAAGGAGGTTTTGAGTTTCGTTCTTCAGTACCGAAAGTCTCTAACTAGATTTTCGGCTTGTTTCGGGCCTATGGGGTTATCGAGTTACTCACACGACCAGAATTTCATTAATACGGGGCACCAAGCATTACCTTCTTCTCACTACAAACCCTGACTCACAAGCGATACATTTGTGGCTACGAAACAAAAGTGGCATCAATCTGATTTTTCTTTGCATTAAGAAGGGGCAGAAGATAGCATATTGCATGAAGGATATTATCCGATAATGCAAAACATTGCAAAGCAGGTGTGACACTGTACGCGTTGGCTGTTGCTAACAGCGCTGGTGCCATTGACACACATGTCTGCGTTTGCTAGAGGTGCCTCCCACGGATAGCTCGTACATGGTATTTATATATGTATATATACATATATATAGATGTATATATATAAATATATATGTATATGTATGTATACATATATACATGTGTGTGTATATATATGTATATATTTATATATATTTATATATGCATATATATATATATATGCATATATATATATATATATATATATATATATATATATATATATATATATATATATATATATATATATATACGTAGATGACAGCGGCTCGCTGTCAACTGGTGAGTGGAATGCTCGCCAATTTCGACATGCAGCCGACACCCAGCTGACATCCAGCCGACGGCAGACTGGTGCACTCGTCAGACGGGCAGACAGGTCCAGTCGGGCGGCACACCGTGGGCCATGGTAACATTGATATGGCACACCCGTGATAGCACCGTCTGACGAATTCTCCCACCAGATTCAGATGTCGCCTGGTACAGAAACTGGGAAACTGCCGGAAGATGACATCTTTTCCCCGAAGTTTTCCAGCATCCCAGTAGGATTCGGGGCTCGGAACTAAGTGGCGGCGAAGCCTATGCACAACAACAATAACTATAGGTATACCAGACAAGGAAATTGATGCCACTCCTATGCTCTTCTGGAGGCCAATGGAAAGTTATATGCATTCGTAGTATTCTGTTAGGTACTAACATGTGCTCTGGAGTAGCTGCCCGCATCCGATAATGCAATCACTGCCCACCTCTGACTGCGCGAATTATACAGGCAGTAATTCGAACCGGATGGCGTTTGAATTGGTTGCTTGGCGCGCAATCTAACGGCTTGCGCGTCAACGACTTGCTCGACGTACTAGCGGCCTACGTACTGTTTTGACGCACAAATGAATTTTCGCCGATAAGCACAACAATGCTATTGTCGCCCAGAGAGCTGATTTGAAGAAGAGAGAGAGAAACAGAGGCAGACAGACGTACAGACAGACAGGCAGACAGATAGTAAAAACCAATAGCATCATATGTTCAAGTAAAAAGGGAATATGCCACCCATTCCCCAATTGGGCAGCAACTCTTCAAGTTACGTTCCTACAACTTAGACCCGAATGGAATGGACATTTATTTCGCATGCTTTGGCATGGTTCAATCAATTCGACAACTTTCGATTTCCGCTCTTCTGCATGAGGTGCTACCCGAGAACCAGTTTTCAAAGAAATAGGAGGCGTCCGATCTCGATGACATTTGACATTTTACTCTAAATATATTAGTGGTGTTGTTGTCTTCTTGTGTTTGCTCATGATAATCAGGGTGCCGAGCTCTACCAGTATGCTGGTTTTTATGATGTTCCACTGATAAGAATCAAATATAAATTTAGCTTGACATGCAGTTTGCCATCGGCGTTTTGTTTTTAATCGCTGCATAAGCGCACCGGGAAATATTTTGGCCCAATAACCCAGCTGTTCATGAACGCTCTTGTGAGCCTTCATGCTCATGATCGTTAGCGCATCCTGAACTATATGTGTGGCAATCTTGAATTAATTATGAAAGTTCGACCTTAATGATCCCGACTTTGACCTTGAGTAATTCAGCTGTTTACGAACGCCCCTCTTAGCCTTTATGTTCATGATGATCAGTGCATCAAGTACTACCCGTGCAACACTTTTGAAGGAAATTTAGACGAGGCCGATCTCGATGGCCTTTGATCCTTGCCCCTGAATATCTTCGTAGCCTTTTGTGATAGGGCTTTTTGAATATGTTCATGATAATCAGTGTACCAAGCTGAACCAGTAGATTCTCAGACAAATGTACGCATGGCAGATATACCTAAGTAAATGCAAGTAAGCAAATGCACGTATGAACAAAAGTACACATGACAAATGTACGCAAAATACGTCAGCGCAAACGTACGTACGCGCAAATGTACGTTTGCTTAACCGATAGATATCATTGATGATATCTAATGTACGTACGTCATCTAAAAGTACATAATCAAAGATATACGTAAGCGCAAATAGACGTAAGCACAAAAGTACGGTAGCGCAAATGTATGTAAGCGCAAATGCACGCATACGCAAATGTACGTTAGCGGAATTATATGCAAGAGCAAATGTATCAACGCGCAAAAGTACGTACTCGCAAATATACGTATCCATGATTGCAAATATGGTTAAGCGCAAAAGTATGTCAGAGCAAATGCATGCAGGCACATGTGGAAGTAAGCACAAACTTGCATATGATAGATGAGCGTAAGTGCAGATGTACGAAAGCGCAAAAGTATCCATGTGCAATATATTAGCGAATGTACTCAAAGCAAAACAAGTAAATGTGCGTATGGCATACGTACCCAACGAATCGTATGAAAACGTAAAGATACGTATGCGCAACGGTATACGCATTGGCTCATACATGCATTTACGTTTACTTTACATGTGCGTTTACATACTTTTGTGTTTACGTACATTTGCTCTTATAAGCTTTTACTCCTACATACATGTGCACTTACGTATATTTGCGCTTACGTACCTTTGCACATACGTTCATTTAGGCATACGTACTTTTGGAGATCATGTACATTTCGCTTACGTATATTTGGGCGTGCGTACAATTGCACATGTCCGCATTTGCTCTTAAGTACATTTGTACTTGCGTACATTTGCACATGCGTACATTTGTACATGCGTGCGTTTGCGTATACGTGCCTTTGCGTTTACGTGCCTTTGTTCATTCGTACTTCTGTGCGTACGTACATTTATGCATACTTACAGTTGCACATCCGTACAATTTGCGGTTGCGTACACCTGCGCATACGTACACTTCTACATGCGTACATTTACGCATGCGGGCATTTGTCATATGTACTTTTGCGCTTGCGTATATTTGCGCTTACGTACACGTTACGCATACGTATATTTGCACTTCCGAACATTTGGGCATTCATACTTTTGCACTTCCGCACATTTATGTATACGTACATTTGTCATACGTACATCTGCGCTTACATACAATTGCCATAAGTGCATCTGTACCTACATACATTTTCTTGGGTACATTTCAGTATGGACATCTGCCACGCATACATTTACTTTACGTACATTTGTCCGCTTACCCTACCGGTGTGCTCGTTTTCACGATGCTCCCCTGTAAAAATAAAATGTCAATATTGCTTAATGTGCAGATTGATATTCGTTTTGTGCTATTAATTGCTGCATATGCACACCCAGAAAAGTTTGGACATAAAGAATCCAGCTGTTTATGAACGACCATCTTGGCTTGTATGCCCATGAGCGTCAGTTTATCGTAGACTAAATGTGTATCAATTGTCAAGGAATTATTAGGAGTCTCACCTCAATGACCCCGCCTCTTGACTTTCATGCTGATGATGACCAGTGCATCAATTACTCCGCGTAAACCAATCTCAATGACCCTGACCTTTGACATGGGCGATAAATGACCTAGTAGTCGGCGCGCCCTTAAACCCAAATAATAAATCAATCAATAAATCTGACCTTTAACAATGAATAGCTCAACTGTTTAGGAACGCCGCCTCATCATTCATGCGCATGGTCGTTGGTTAATCCTGGACTACATGTGTGCCATTAAAAAATAAATGGTCCAACCCCAATGATCTTGACCTTTGATCTTGAATAAACGCTGTTTATGAACTCCCCTCTTAGCGTTTGTGCTCGTGATAATCCGTGCATCAGTTATGAATATTGCACGAATTTTTAAGGGACTCTGAAGAATCCGACCTCAATGACCCTAACCTTTGGCGTTGCATATCTCAGCTGATCATGAACGATCCTCTTAGCTTGTATGCTCATGTGGTTAGTGTATCGAGTACTACCCATGTGCTAATTTCGAAGGAAATCTCGATGACCTTTGACTTTTGACCATGAATATCTCCGTGGGATTTTGCAATGCGGCTTCTTGATTCTGCTCACGATAATCAGTGTACCGCTCAGTATGCTCGTTTTCACGATGTTCGACATGTAGGGATCGAATGTCAATCTAACTTGACGTGCAAGTTTAAAAAATAAAAGTGTTGTGTTCTTAATCGCTGCCTTGGTCCAGGATAAGTTCCAGGAGAAGTTTTGATACACATAATTGTGTTTTTTATGAACGTCCCTTCAGGTTTTATGCTCATGGTCGTCAATGCCTTCAAGAGTACATTTATGCCAATTTCGAAGGAGTTCTGAGAAGTACACGACCTGAATGACCACGACGTTTTACCTGGAATATCTCAGCTGCTTAAGAACGCCCAGCTTAGCTTCTATGGTCATGGTAGTTAGTTCATCAAGCATTACATGTGTGTAAATTTTGAAGGAATTCTGAAGAGTGTGTATTTCTTAGATATTCGGCGAATTTGAGTTCCGAAAAGAGTATCAATATTCGAATTTACGGCAGGCCGGAACTAAACCGGCGGCATTCCTTTGTTTGGAGACACTTGGTTTTTCTAGACACAAAATCTCTGTAACTTGTTGAGAATTTCCCGGCTGATGAATTTGGTAGCCTTTTTGAAGCACAACAATGCGGCCTACCATCTGCCAACACGCAAGTAAGCTCTAATGCCTAATATTTACGATGTCATCTAGCGGTAGAATTCAGAACTATTTTTGGAACTTATGACACCGGGTACTTGTGAATCCGCCCTATCCGCGGATATTCTAGAAACTATCTGGCCGCTTTGGAACTTATGAATCTTGGTACTTATGACTTTGGGTACTTGTGATAGGGATCCGTTCTTTGCTGCTGAACTGTGCGAAGCGCCATCTGCCGTACTTTCTTGGAAGACGTTGGTCACGTGACTTGCAGCACTCGCGGATGCAAGACGCCATTTTTAATTGCCCGTGGAGGGAAGTGGTGCTGCTTGCGTTGGAGGTACTTGGGTGGAATGAGTCGTGGCGCCAATTGGCGTTTCGTGATGTGTTGATAGCAACGTAAGACAATGATGGACAGTTCCAAAGAAACCAAGATTATTTATCATATAGATGATGAAGAAACTCCTTATCTTGTCAAGATCAGCAAGCCTCCAGATGCGGTCACACTAGGAGACTTCAAAAATGTGTTGAACAGGCCTAATTTCAAGTTTTTCTTCAAGTCCATGGACGATGATTTTGGGTAGGTTGCCACCATGCATACTTGAATGTGAGCTGTTTATCTTATGGTGTTGATTTGCTCTGTCATGGCTGGGTTGGAATGCAGGGTGGGAACTAAGGCATTTCTTGAGATGTTTTATCTCTGAAAACATTTTTGCATTCCAGGTTTATACTGGATAGAATTTACTTAACATGTACTATGACACAATGTAACACAAATATCATTAAAAACAAACAGGATGACACCCAACAAAACAGTGTTGGAAAGAACTGACGTTTGCTGGTGTTATGGGTACCAATACATTATAATGGGTGCTGCATGACTGATGTAGTCGATGCACCCCTAAACTCCAATAACCAACCAACCAATACATTATTTACTCCAGGATTGTGACTAGACTAAATGAAATATTTTGTACTCCAGAAGGGAAAATGAAGAACAACATTGTTTGGTTGGGTGCTACCACTCAAAGTCCATACCTGACAACAACTAGCAGTTTCCGTGATCCCAGAGTGCCAACCAGTCAATGTCACCACATCCTTGAAAGGCAGTGTAAAGCATACAGAGCATGCTCATCAGTGTTGTGCTAAAACCCATAAAGGGCCTTGCCAAAACTGGCTACACACAACTTGCAGCACTTCACATGCAAGAAGATGCTATATTAGTGTGAATAAAGTCAATAATTAATTCAATATTTATTTAATATTGATTCAATATTTATAAATATTTAATCTGATATATGATGTATTTAGATTAATGAATATCTATTTCATATTAATTTTTGGATACTTGCGCTGGAGTACTCACCAAGAAGTAACAGAAATCCCTAGTTGGCAAATCTGGGGTACCTGGTATCACCAGAGTAAATACTTGAAGCCTGGTTTGGCCAGTAAGTACTTTGAATGCACAATCAAAGGTTGTCTTAACTTTTTTCACACAATCAAAGGGATAACTTTTTTAGACACGAGCCTGTTCAATGCAAGAAAATCACTTCAAATTTCCTAATTAAGATCTGCCCCGGAGCAAGCAAGCTCTCCTAGGTGATTATACCAAAAAACCAATGTCATTTGTGTACTTTTGCATGACTGTCGCATATTTTTTGTAGATGTCTGAAGATAAACATGCGAAGATAAACATGTGCCTTGAAATATAATTGCATTTTGGGTTCATCTGTGTCAGTGAAGGGTCCGTAATACTTGTTCCGAAATGTACTCTGACCCATTCCCTGTTCCCCTGCCCCATGATCAGTTGTACTTCTAGGGTCAGAGTAGCGAATCAGACCGGCTCTATCTAAGATGAAAAATAAAACCACCTGTGAGCAGTTTTACAGGGACAATTTGTACTCCCGTCTACCAGCTCTAGATACTCTTAACTCGATCCTTGCTTCAACGAAACATTCCAGAGATGAACTAAACAAGTACATAAAGGAACTTTTAATATTAATAAGAATGGGTTTGATTTTTTTTTATCAGCTCTTTCATGCAAAATAACCTTGGTGGTGAGAATAAAACTATTTCAGACAGACTGTTTTAGTATAATTTTCATTAAACCATTATATATTCCAAGACCCATATTTATAAACTTGGTCAACATGGATTAAATATGCTTTTGTTATCATTTTCTCTACCATTGCACATGAAGTTGGCTTATAACTTCATCCTTCTAATTTAACAACAGCACCAATTATATATCTGGCAGTCGTTTGTTGGCTCTCATATTCCATAGAGCTGTGTGCAGTCTCTACGTAAATCAGAAAGCATGTTACAATTTGCTGATGTGGTAAGATTAACTCCTTATTTCAGCAGCATAGATAGTGAAACATATTTCGTTATTAAAACTGATGTGATAATTTTATTTTGTGGTCGTTTTAACTTATGCTCATCATTATGCTGGGTCTTCTCCCTCTATCTTGTTCCTGAGGCCATGTGACCTATGACAAAACTTTCGCTGTAAAACCGGCTTATCACGACGGGACCCATCACCACATTTTCTGTGCCTGGTGCAGATGGTGGTTAAAGTTAGCAATAATTCAAATGAATCCCAGGTTAATTTGGCTCATTAGTTGTGGGACTAGTCCTTCAGAGAAGTGTTTGTTGAAGGATCATCCTGGTTGTGTGGTCCGCCCAAGATGAGTGAGTGTGATTCATCCTGAGCTCTGCCAGGAGAAATGTTATTGGTGTATTCACATAACATCATGCCTATTTATCATAAATATTTGTTTGTGAACTTTGGGAATACATCACCCACCTACACTCAGGCAATATCTATCCACTTTGCAGATATCATGGGTATATTTTTTGGAGTACTTTGGCTACTGAGGGCATTTCCCACTAGATTGCATTCCTTGGCACAATTGTACCTATTTGTGACTTAGCTTGCTGACATATTGCTGACTTAGCAGTTAGCTATATGCACATATATGTGTGCATGGTACATACAGCATGAAATGCTAACATTTATTTTTAATTCCATTAAAGCAATACTACCTGGTTATGGACAACTCATTTTTTTTAGTGCAACAAAGTTTTTGACATGGCTTAGTTTGCCATGATGTTTATGCATGCAAAAATGCTAACATTGGTTTTCAGTCCCACTACAACAAGGTTAATTGTCAGCAGGTGCATAGCTTTTTGTTGGAATCCAGCTAAACAAATTGTACTCCAGCTAAAAAAGTTGTGCTCTACTACCAACAAAATAAAAGGAAATCCTACACTGAGTACATGTGAAGCCCATTCTATCCAGTATGAACCCAGTGCAAAAATGTTTTGAGATGGAATCTCCAAAGAAGTGCCTTAAGTCCTACCCTGCAAATCACTAACCTTGGCAGTATGCATTGGCTGAAAGGTAAAGATTACCAATTTTTGTTGCAGGGTGGGAAACTTACTTTCCAGGTTTGGAGTCAGAGTGTAAACAGATTTCTTCCGGCGTACATTTCCACGGACATGTTATTTTTCATGCATGGAATCTATTTGCAGAACATATGTACCTAGGCAGTAACTATGTGATATGCATAAGTAATACACATACACATGAATGCATTGGTGGCTGTTTATTAATTCATCTGCACTTCACCAGAAATCACACATGCACAAATGGAATATTATGGAATGATATGGAAGATGGAATATTATGAAATATGGAATGTTCAGTGGCAGTAAAATCATATTCAGACTGCAGTGATGCATATTTTGCCAGCTGTTGACATCTGTTGCACTTGTGCATGCTAGCAATCTGATATTCTTCCAATCTGGCTGGCATCTCATTTTCGGCTCCATTCCTGCCTCCTCTTGGAATGTGCCTATAGATGACCTGAAATAACACATGTGTATTATCCTCAATTATACTGGACACCATGTGGTAGGGGACCCAGTATGACTGAATCTTCCTCTCCACCCAAGTTATCACTATTGTATAAAGACATCTAGCTGTCTTGCTAGTTAAGCATGTCTTCATCCAGCAATGCAAGGAGTGTATTTTTTATCGGAATCCCCACGTCCCATTTCCCATCCGCCCTCCAATTTATCCTCGCTTCCCGCACGCACCACTACCGCATCCAAACCCAGCCTCTCCACCTCCTCCCTACCTGACCATTCCCCTTCCCGTGATTCAGGCCTCTCCCCCACCCTCGTGTTCCATGTCCGCACCTGCATCGTTGCCCCGACACAACCAACGACCAGTAAAAAATTCCAGATATTAATCTGCACTACCAGGAGGCTGAGAGACGCGCCCGCGTGGCGAAACGAGCGAGGCTCGCTGAAATGGAGAGGGCCCGCGAGAAGAGCCGCCAGGGAACCGGGCGGCTGCACCACGAAGGCCGGCAACCCCATCGCCACGACGGCGAATAGAGGGGCCGGCTCCATCCATAAATCAAATGGGTCCTCCTCCACCCCCTCCCCGGCTGGGGCCTCAGAAGCGAGGTCTCCCACCATCGAGCTCTCCACCGGGGGATGGGCCACCACGTTCCCGCTCGAGGACTCAGTCCATTGGGTCGAGTCAGCCCGAAGCTCGCGGGCTATCTCCGGATTTGAGGGCGGGAACAGGGTAAACGTAACCCGCTCTCGTTTCCCAATTTTTAATTCGCAACTTTCATCTTTATATATCTGGCGTAGGAGTTTTATTCTCCAATGGAATTGTAAAGGGTTGAGAACCAGCTGCAACGACCTCCGAAACATTCTACATTTACGAGTACCATTAGTAGTTTGTCTCCAAGAGACGAAGCTTTCTCCCGACGCACGTTTTCACCTGAACAACTACTCTGTGTTACGTAGGGATGTTACCCCTCACACTGTGGCACATCGCGGAGTACTTATTGCTGTGCACAACTCTGTTCCCTTTCAGCAAATATCTATATCTTCAAATGTTCAGTGTGTCGCTGCTCGTATCAAAATAAATTGCCACGCCGTTACCATATGTAGCATATATCTCCTGCCGGGCGAGAAGTTCCCATTTTCTGAGCTGTCCCAGATGGTGGGGCAGCTCACTCCACCGGTAATGGTGTGCGGCGATTTTAACGCCCACCACCCTCTTTGGGGCTCAGCCACCACGACGGGCCGTGGACGTGCAGCCGAATGTTTTGTAACATATTTTCCACTCTGTGTACTTAACACAGGAAAGCCAACCCACTTTACATTGTCAACTGGGCAGACCTCCGTGCTGGATCTTGCCCTCTGCACTCCAGAACTTGCACCTTTTTTAGAATGGTCCGTGGACGATGATCCACATAACAGTGACCATTTGTCACTGCAATTTTGCCTGTGGCTGGAGCCTCCCCTGAGTGGAGCTCTTGGGCACTGGCAGCCAACGCCAGGGTAGGCAAGCTCTGCCATGAGTTAGGTTTAACCTTTGTAGATGAGTGGTGCAGATTTTATGCATCTTTGGACCTCTATCAGAGGGATGGCCTGCACTTCTCCAAGAAGGGGTCCATGTGTTAGGCAAAGTGTATGAGCATGTCCTTTAGGGAAACTAGAGAATGGGATGGGGAGGGATGAAATTGCATTGCCAACTCAGGAATATTCCATTAGTGTCAGCCAAGTCCATAAAATCTCAGCAAATAGGGACAGCAGTAGTTCAAGGAGGCAGAGTGATAGTTCATCTAGTGATAAAAGAACTCATCAGCATGAAAAAGCCAAAGGTGGTTATGGAGCATTTGTTAAGTGTATTATGTTTAATGCTCAGAGTATCCGGTCCCAATTTGATGAGTTCAAGTGTTATGTTGCTGAGGAGAAACCAGATTTTGTTTGCATTACAGAGGCACGGGTGAGTGAGCAGTATTTTGGAGATAACATGCAGGACTATGAGATCCAGGGATGCAATATGTTTTCTTGCAATAGGGGTCCAGCAGTGAAAGGTGGTGGTGTAATGCTCTATGTGAATAGCTTATTCAGTTCTCAAAAAGTAGCAGGTGGGATACAAATGCGTCTGTGGAGTCCCTTTCGCTTGATGTCGCTGTGGGAAAAGACAACAGCAATACACTGAGGATAGGAGCCTTCTACCGATCAGGAACCCTGCCACATTCTCAGCAACTGGAGCTTGATAAGGTGATTTGTGAGGAAATCAGTAGAAACTTTCAGAGGAAGTGCCTCATTCTTGGTGAGTTGAATCTAAAAGGATATGAAAATGTTGGTGTTGGCTCCCCATCATGCAAAATGTTTGGGAAATGCCTTGAAGAGGACCTGTTCTTACACCAGTTTGTATCGGAACCTACCAGGCATGGCTCATTCTTGGACCTCGTGTTCTCGGATTTAAGTGACTTGGTTCAAGACTTGACTCTAGGAGAAACTCTGGGAACAAAGGGCGCAAAGTGACCCTTGATGTTGACGCGCCCCTAAACTCCAATCCACCACCAAACTCTGGGAACAAGTGACCATAACATAGTTAGATTCAAGGCACATGTAGGGGAGATTATTAAAGATAATTTGGTAAAGGTTCCAAATTTCAACAGAGCAGAATTGAATTGCATGTCAGCGGCTTTAAGTGCCATCAGATGGGAAGAAGAATTCTCCAATTTAAATGCCTGTGAAATGTAGGAAAAGTTCAAATCTTCCTTGAAGGAATTTCAGATTAGACATGTCCTCCAAAAGCAAAAACGCAAAAGAAAGGTAGGAAAGCCAGCATGGCTTACACCAGACTTGATAAAAGCAATTAAGGCTAAGAAAGCTGCGTTTAGAGTGTTTAAAGAAGCTTCAAATATCGTAAATCTAAAGGCGTAACGAAAGGCTAGAGACACCAGAGCAGCAAAGCGAGCAAAAGAACTGGATTTAGCTAGACTGATAAATGATGTTGATTTCATTGATAGTGATGTTTGTTTACAATCATATCAGGAAAATAAAGCCAAACAAGGCAGCAGGACCTGATGAAATTTATGCCATGGTATTGCGGGAAGCTGAAAAGGAACTGGCATTTCCACTTAGTATAATGTTTTGTAGATCAGTTTCACAAAATGAAATTCCAACAGATTGGAAAAGGGCAAATGTAGTTCTTATTTTCAAGAAAGGAGGAGGGAAAGTTTAAAACTATAGGCCAGTAAGTCTCACATCCCTAGTCTGCAAGGTACTCGAATCAATTATCAAGGATAGAATAGTTGGTTATCTGGAAGGAAACAAATTTATTAAAGATACTCAACATGTGTTTAGAAAAGGAGGATCGTGTCTCACAAATCTCTTGGACTTTTTTAATTTCGCCACAGAACAATTTGATCAGGGAAATCAGTTTGATGTAGCATATCTTGACTTTAGTAAGGCATTTGACACGGTACCCCATAAACGGTTAATGATGCAGCTTCAGGCCCATGGTATTGCAAGTAGCATCTTAAAATGGATAGAGTTGTGGCTTTCCAGTAGACAGCAAAGAGTGATACTAAATGGTACAAAGTCATCATGACAAAATGTTCTTTGTGGAGTCCCCCAGTGGTCAGAACTGGGGCCACTACTGTTCATGATATTTTCAAATAACATGGCATAAACAGTAAAGTTTTGAAATTTGTGGATGATTTGAAGGTCTTTAGGTCAATAACAGGTCAATATTAGCATATCTTGCTGCAAAAAGACTTAGACGAACTTGTGAAGTGGTCCGAAGAATAGCAAATTAAATTTAATTTTCATAAGCGCAAAATTATGCATGTAGATAAGCAGCTTATGAAGGCTCCATACTTGATGGGTGGCCAAGTGCTATCAGTGACTCAACAGGAGAAGGATTTAGGTGTTATTCTAAACACAAAATTGGGGGCATCAGAACAGACCAAGGAAGCCAGGAAGAAGGCACTGAGAATGCTTCGGGCAATCAATAGGAACGTATCATACAGAAGTGAGGAAGTTATCAGGAAGCTTTACTGTGCATATGTCAGGTCACATTTGGAATACTGCATCCAAGCTTGGTCTCCTAGCTATGAAAAAGATTGTTGGCTTTTAGAGAGAGTACAACAGAGGGCTACAAAAATGGTTAATGGTATAAGCAACCTGGCATATGAGGAAGGATTGAAGAAATTGAATATGTTTTCACTTAGATATAGAAGACTGAGAGGAGATCTCATCGAGGTCTTTGAATTTGTCCATGGTCTGGAGAGGTGATATCTTGTGAAAATGTTTGAAGTTAACAGAAATGATGCAATTAGAGGTCATACATTCAAAATTAAAGTTAACCAGAGTAGAACAAGGTTACGACGGACTTTCTTCACCAACATGGTAGTAGAACACTGGAACCAGCTGCCAGAAACCACTGTCAATAGCAGTACATTGAACATCTTTAAAAACAGCATAGACAATCATTATAAGAATAGAGGACTTCAGTATTACAGGGAGGGCTGATTGACACATTTGGTGGGCAACTGGTTCACTGTACAGAGTGCAACCAAGAAGGGCCCTTGTGGCTCATAGTTGCGCTAATCTTTTATGTGTTTATGTCTGTCATTTCCCTGCCTGGTCTTGTTTCATCAACAGAGTTGTTGTAAGCCGACGACCGTCGAAATTGATATTTAACCGAGTCGATTTGAGTGCGTTCCAAGCAAATCTTGAGAGAAGACTCGGAGACTATCCCAATGAATCCGGTGTTTCCGTGGAGGCATTCACGACGGCAACCGTGGAGAGCGCTCAGCGACGCATTCCTCGTTCTTCAGGAACTTCAGTTCGAGTACCCGTTCCGTGGTGGTCGGAAAAGCGCCGAGAGGCGTTGCGCGCCAGGGAGAAAGCCTTTCGTACCTTTAATAGAAATAGCTGTATGGGAAGTTTAATAGCTTTCCGCAAAGCACGGGCATTCGCTAGGCGTACTATCGCCGAAGCGAAACGAGATTCATGGAAAGCTTTTGTGAACACATTTAATCGATCCACATCACTGTGTATGGTCCCGCATTAAACGTTTTTCTGGAAAGTATATTCCACTCCAACTTCCCACCCTACACATGGCCGGTCGAGATATCATTGACCCAGAAGGCGTAGCGGACGAGATGGGACGAGCTTTGTCAGCACGCTCGAAAACACATATAACGAGCAATTTCTGAGACACAAGAATAGGTGCGAGGCACTTCCTCTCGATTTTTACACCACAGATGTCCCCAGTACAACATACCATTCTCCATTTCCGAATTAACGACAGCAATCAGCACGCTGAAGAGCGTAGCAGAGGGTCCCGGCACTGCATAATGATATTATAAAACGTTTACCAGCTGCTGCTTTAGAAGCACTTTTGGAAGCCCTGAATGCAATGTGGGCAATGGGCACATTTCCACATTCATGGCGGGAGGCAATTGTGCGCATACGGAAACCAAATCAATCTGGCACTGATCCACTGCATTACCGTCCAATCTCACTGACTTGCTCCCTGTGTAAACTGTTCGAAAAAAAATGGTGAGTGTCCGATTGATGCGGTTTTTAAAACAACAATCTACTTACTGTGATACAGAGTGGGTTCCGAAACACCGTAGCACAATTGGCAAATGACACCGACGAAAATGGTGCTTATTCTACTTAGTTCCCACTCAAACTAACCACCTTTCATAGCAGTCGGTAGCCAGACCAAAGCTTCACGCACACTTCACTCAATCTCAACTGCCAGAAAGCTGGACTACAATGTTCCAACACTGCTTGCAAGACTGAGTGCCTGCACACTGAATATAATACTATCTGGGGACAGGGATGGCTGAGTTGTTAAGGTGTTGCTTAACCACTGGGTACCAAAGAGTGTGGGTGGCGCCATTAGCCGTGAATGCGCATAAAGTGCATCGTTGTTTGTTTATTGGGTGGTTCACGACGCACTTTATGCACATTCATGGCTAATAGCGCCGCCCACACTGTTCCGCCGGTGGGCCGCGGGATTGGGAACTGTCCTGGGCGGCGCTAGTGCCGAACCCGGGAACTTTGGCGCCCGTAGCCCGACGCCTTAACCACTCGGCCATCCTCGCCCCTCATAAAGTGCATCATGAACCACCCAATAAACAAAGAAAAAATAGCAATATTATCTGATTACTCTTGTACCTACTTAGGTAGTGTGTACTGGCATTGATAGCCAAGCATGCCAATTTGGCTATGTGTCAATTATCATCTAGTCGTAAGAGCTTGAATTTCCTAAATATGCGCAGCATTGGGAAATGTGGCTAGAAATGGATCACAATATAAATTGGCCTTGTGAAAACGTGTTTCTGGCTCTCAAGCAGAGCAGAATATCCTGGAACTCTGAACCCTTGGTATTGTTGCAGTTTAAGATAACCACAAGACAAGTTTTACACATGTTTTCCCTCCATGAAACACACAAAGGGGTTAGGTTTGGTTAAGGTAGGTAGGTTATGATTTTGTTGTAAGTTAAAAGAAGAAAAAAAGGAATTGTTTTTCTAAAAGTAAAAAAAAGTTAAGTTAGATGAGGTTAGGTCTTTTTCATTTTTTGTTTTGGAAGTTTTCCATGAACAATTGCCTTCTTGCATGGAAGGTCAGGCGATGTTGCATAGCTTTTTAAGTTGGTTTTGAACTGCTTTTATGCTATATTAGCCGACTCTCAGCCAATTTTTTAGTATTATTTTGGCTCGCAACCGAAGTGTGCATTTACAGAGGAAATAAGAAGCCACATCATGCTCAACACCTTCGTAAATATTTCGCAAGAAAGGACATTCCAAGAAATATAATTATTTTATACTGCAAATTTACTTTTTATTAGCTGTGCTCAATGATTGAGTACCACATATGTGGAAATCTTCATTGGATCTGAATAGTTCGACCTGGCCTTTGTTAGTTGTGCCTCAGCTCTGGCTCTCAGGACAATCAGGTGAATGAGTTCTACAAAGCACCAGTTTTCATGTCATGTTCTCCAGAAAATGTTTGTGATATGACATGCAGTGATACTCATTATTTTGCATGTGCGTGCAGTGTATTGCTGGCTTGGCCAGTTTGCCCACCAACTATTTTGCCAAGGGTGGTGTTGTCAACCTAATTTTCTTCGACCTGCGTTCGCTCACAACGACCAGTAGCAATGTTTAGCCTACTGCGGCAGCAGTTAGTCACACTTGCTGATTTTTCAGCTGCTCTTGGAGTATCACATCACATATTCGAGGGACTGCAGCTACCGTAGCGAAGCAGATCCCATAGAGTGTTTATTTAATATGGGTGGAGAATACAAATTTACACTGTGACAGTTGCAAAACTTGTCACCAATCTCCTAAAGTCTGTAATTGCAAGCACCTACATTTTGTTGATTCAGGATCCATCTGTCAGCATACTCCCCCGCACACACACGAACCTGTAGTGGTATCAGTGTGTGGTTGAACAAAATTCCATACCAAGGTGTCCCGCACTCATCAGGTCAGCTTGGCGTACAAAACACGTCAAGCAAATGCAAGAAGCATCATATCACAAAAGCACAGATTGGCAAAACCAATTGGAATTGAAAAAACACTAAGCAGATATTGATTTGATTTGTTGAGGTGAAATCTGCAACAAGATCTTGTTGGGATTCGTATCCTTTGGGATTTTGTGTTTGCATTTGCATGTATGCATGTAGATCTAGGAAGTATTCAACATCAATCAAACTTATGTTGTTATGCGTTTTTGCATGACAAGTAGCTTAAATAAGAGCCTTGTGGTTTTGTTTTAATGTTGTCAGTTTCAACCAGTTTTAGCTACTGCCATGACTAAGGCAGCTTCAGCCGACCTTATGCCCACTGCGTTCTATTTTGGTGTAACCTATGTGCCCAGAGAGACATCTGGGTATATACAGCCAGCATTCATTAATGGTGAATTTATTTTCAAAGGAGAATGTCGAAAATCTTGCGCAACATACTGTGCTGTTCGCTCCAGCTGGCCATTGGGTTGTACTGTTCACACTGCAAGACATGTCTGGTTACGGCTGGGTACAAATGTAGACGCGGTCCGAGCGGGTGTGCTCCCATGTCTGATCAAGACGTGGACGTGGTCCGAGCGGGTGTGCTCCCATGTCTGGTTATCGCTGAGTACGAATGTGGATGTAGTCAGAGCCGTTGTACTCCCATATGTATGCGGCAGAAGTTGACCTGAGCAACCCAAACCCACCGGACCGTCACGCTTTTGGTGCCTTAAGAACTTCTATTACAGTATTTCAGGTTCAATTCCTTTACCTAAAATGACTGGACCTGAAGTCGCACCCTATGAAAAAATGAGGTGCATTGTCCTGTGATTTGAATACATTTTGTTACACCACATATTGTTTGTACGCGTGGTGAAACTTCATTTATGAAATCACGGGAGTAATACCTGATCGCTTTTTCCTTGTGGTGGTGAAGCAGATGTCCAGGATTTCATCATAAAGTCTTCTTTGATACGCTCACCGGAGTGAGAGGGGAGAACTCGACCATGTACCTCATCTGACCATGAAGGCATACAACCCACGATCATACAATTCATCCTGAAGTGAGTGCATTACAGCTGTAATCTACCCTCAAAATTTTATGTTTCTAGCTTCGGTAATTCCCGAGACAATAATATGGAGTTATATACGAAAAATCGGAGAGGTAGGCGGATTTCGCCATCCCCTCCAGAGCGTGTGTTAGCCTGTCATAGACTTGACCTGACTTGACCTCGGTGACCTGACATGACTTTGCAACAATATAGCATAATAATTTACACCAAACAAGTCGCTAGTTCCCTTATGTGGGCGGAATCCACCTCCCTCCGGTGCGTATTATGTGCAAAGCTCTCCGGCGCGCGCGCTAAGGTGCGCGCTCTTTTTCGGGGGAGGGGGTTCAACAAAAATATTTTTTATGGTGAAGCTTAGTCGGTGCTGGTCCAGCGCACAAATGCTAATGGCCAGACAAGACAGCAGCCAGTCACCTGGTTGTGTTGTCATGGCACGAGATCTGGGTGCCCGAGTCGCGGTGGCCGCGGACCAGGGCCAGTCCGATGGAGAGTGCCGTACTGAGACGCTGTAAGCGGCGTGAACTGAGTGGGAACTGCTGTCTGACGAGAAGGACCACGGCACAACGTGGCACCCATGCCAACTCGAGAAATTTCGCATAGTTCATTTCAGTTTCAGATCGTCCACCATATTCCGCGGTTGCGCTCAATTTTGACAAGATCCCAGCACATTTTGGTCGATATGATGTATTTCGTAATACACAAACACGGAAATAAAGGCACTATTTCTATCATCTCATTTCTCTGACATGCATATTGCATACATCCAAAGTTTGATTCTGCTGTACTGAATTGTGGAAGAATGCTGCATGTTTAGGCAATTTATGTACTTTCAGGAAAATTGAACATAATAACGTGCATATCTCAATGGGTTGCCAAAGGAGCTTCCTGTCGCGGTATTATGCTGCGCCCGCAGCAGGTAAATCCCACAGCCTTTCGCTGAGCCTCACCCGTCCCGTAATGGTACCTTATACCTGAAATATTGGTTGTCTAATATGATGCTGAGTTTCTGTTATTTTATACAGCATTTAATTCGCCACATTCAAAAGTCATAATCTCCATCTGGCTTTCCTGTGGATTTTCTGGTTTTGCGTTGCAGCGATCTTCTCGATGATATTTTCCACTCCTCGTATCTTTGTTCAAAAGATGTATTGGTGTTCTAACTTCATTGTGCCCCTACCTCTAACCCTAACTTGTCAGCAAGCCATTATCTCCCAACCCTGATACCATGACGCAGTCGATGCTCCCTTAAACTCCAATAACTAAATAACTAAGTGATAACATGGCACAATCTAAGATGGTGAAATATGGAGTCCAGCGCTTCACCCGACCGGCCCGCTGACCTACGCATTCAGTCAGCCACGGGACGACCGGTTAGGGTCATTTGGTTGGCTGGCCACACAGTGCAAGAAGTGCTCACGTGTCCAATCATCCTCTTTCGAGTGACACGGTATTTCAAACGTTGCCTATGGCTGACGCACACGGATGATTCCGCATAGTTCATTTCAGTGTCAGATCGTATACCATATTCTGCGGTTGCGGTCATCGTGTTTGGCTCTTGCCTCGGCAGGTCCAGGGGCCGTATAGGCGCCTTGTGCTGACGTGCGTGGCCGTCCGGCGGCCGATAACCATCTCACGAGAGTGATGCTCTGTTTGTGGAGCCCGCTCCACAGTCGCATGATGTATCGGCTGTCGTCGGCTCGATGGGGCAGTGCAGTCGGTGTCGCGCCGCAGCACGAGCCGACGTGACGCGTGACCTTGTCCGTGTCGGGAGAGGCGCCGGCCGCGCGGGCCCATTCCCATGGCGAGCGGGTGTAGGCCGGCCGTGGCCCGTGTCAGCACGACACGCATGCGGGGCACAGAGTGTGACTGTGCCTCCTGCAATTTGAAGGATGGCGCCTTAGAGGTAGAATTTGCACGGGCAGCAGAAGCAAAGAACGCATTAAAATTGTTGGAATTTAGATACAGTGTCCAGAAAAAATCAGAGTAGGTCCGACGAGATTATTCCCATCATCGTTGAACCCCACAAAACAAAAAATACTTCACGAGGCATCATCAACCGCTTCGACTCGACGGAAGTGCCGGAGGAGGAGATTGTAGATGGTTTGTCGGAGTTTAGAGTAACTGAGGCAAGGAAGATGAAAGCAAGCAGGGGCTCTGAAATGATTGCAACAAACAATGTGATATTAGCATTCAATACCACAAATATTCCGCCTGAAATACGTGTAGGTTACGTCCGTGTAAAAATCCGTCTGTTTCTCCCGAACCTCATGAGATGTTTCAAATGTCAAGTTCGGCCATACCAAAAATTTCTGCCAGAATCGCTCTGTGTGTCCCAACTGTACCTCCTACGAACACGCCAGCGAAAATTGCACCTCGGAGACCCCCTTTTGTCCCAACTGCGGCGCGGGTCAGAACCCACACACTTCTTTCGACCGAACTTGCCCGACTTACATCAGAGAGAAAGAAATAATCTACATCAAGCGCGCATCCAAAGTTAAAAATAGCACGTATTCTTCACAGCACACACAGCCTGACAGAGCATTTGAGTTGGTCGCACAGCTAGCAGCCCTCCTTCGCTCCTTTGGAGTGCCTCCTGCATCGCAAGTGAGTCGAGGTCAGCAAAGCCACATTGATGCGACCGAGATTACACCGTCCACGAGTAACGCCATTCAACCACCAGAGGCCCCCTCCCGACCAACCCCCGAGGGCTGAGCGTGGACGCTGGTCCATCGTTCAAAGAGGCCTCCTCGGTCCTCTCCGCCCGGTCCAAGCCCCTCTCCACCTTCCTCGAAATCCCCAACTCCTATTTCCCATCCGCCCCCTAATCTACCCTCGCTTCCCGCACGCACCAATACCACCTCCAAACCCAGCCTCTCCACCTCCTCCCTACCTGATCCTTCTCCCCTTCCCGTGATTCAGGCCTCTCCCCCACCCTCGTGTTCCACGTCCGCACCTGCATTGCCGCCCCGACACAACCAACGACCAGTAAAAAATCCAGATATTGGATAATGGAAAGGGCCCCCGAGAAGAGCCGCCAGGCAGCCGAGGCGGCTGCACCACGAAGGCCGGCAACCCCATCGCCGCGACGGCGAATAGAGGGACCGGCTCCATCCGCAAATCAAATGGGTCCTCCACCCCCTCCCCGGCTGGGGCCTCAGAAGCGAGGTCTCCCACCATCGAGCTCTCCACCGGGGGATAGGCCACCACGTTCCTGCCCGAGGACTCAGTCCCTTGGGCCGAGTCGGCCCGAAGCTCGCGGGTTACCTTCGGATTTGAGGACGGGAACAGGGGAAACCTAGCCCGCTCTCGTTTCCCCCATTTTTGGTTCGCAACTGTCATCTTTATATGTCTGAAGTATGAGTTTTATTCTCCAATGGAATTGTAGAGGGTTGAGAAACAGCCTCAACGACCTCCGAACCATTTTACATTTACGAGTACCATTAGTAGTTTGTCTCCAAGAGACTAAGCTTTCTCCTGATGCACATTTTCACCCGAACAACTACTCTGTGTTACGTAGGGATGTTACTCCTCACACCGCAGCACATGGCGGAGTACTTATTGTTGTGCACAACTTTGTTCCCTTTCAGGAAATATCTATGCCTTCAAATGTTCAGTGTATCGCTGCTCGCATGAAAATAAATCGCCACGCCGTCACCATATGTAGCATATATCTCCTGCCGGGCGAGAGGTTCCTACTTTCTGAGCCGTCCCAGATGGTGGGGGAGCTCACTCCACGGTAATGGTGTTGGGCGCTGTATGACCGAAGCAGTCGATGCGCCCCTAAGCCCAAATAACCAACCAACGGTAATGGTGTGCGGCGATTTTAACGCCCACCATCCTCTTTGGGGCTCAGCCACCACGACGGGCCGTGGACGTGCAGCCGCATGTTGTGTACGATATTTTCCACTATGTGTACTCTCACACAGGAAAGCCAACACATTTTACATTGTCAACGGGGCAGACTTCCGTGCTGGATCTTACCCTCTGCAGTCCAGAACTTGCACCTTTTTAGAATGGTCCGTGGACGATGATCCACATAACAGTGACCATTTTCATGTTTGGTCATGTTTTATTAACAGAGTTGTTGTAGGCCGACGACCGTCGAAATGGATATTTAACAGAGCCGACTGGGGTGCGTTCCAAGCAAATCTTGAGAGTAGACTCTGAGACTACCCCAATGGACCCGGTGTTTCCGTGGAGGCATTCACGACGGCAACCGTGCAGAGCGCTCAGCGACACATTCCTCATTCTTCAGGAACTCCAGTTCGAGTACCCGTTCCGTGGTGGTTGGAAAAGTGCCGAGAGGCGTTGCGTGCCAGGAAGAAAGCCTTTCGCACCTTTAATAGAAATAGCTGTATGGGAAGTTTAATAGCTTTCCGCAAAGCACGGGCATTCGCTAGGCGTACTATCGCCGAAGCGAAACGAGATTCATGGAAAGCTTTCGTGAACACATTTAATCGATCCACATCACTGTCATCTGTATGGCCCCGCATTAAACGCTTTTCTGGAAAGTATACTCCACTCCCACTTCCTACCCTGCACGTGGCCGGTCGAGATATCATTGACCCAGAAGAAGTAGCGGACGAGATGGGACGAGCTTTGTCCGCATGCTCGGAAAACACTTACAACGAGGAATTTTGGAGACACGAAGGATCGGTGCGAGGCATGTCCCCTTTATTTTTCCACCACAGACGTCCTCCAGTACAACATACCATTATCAATTTCCGAATTAATCGCAGTAATCAGCACACTCAAGAGCGTGGCAGAGGGTCCCGACACTATGCATAATGATATTATAAAACGTTTACCAGCTGCTGCTTTACCAACACCTTTGGAAGCACTAAATGCAATGCGGGCATCGGGCACATTTCCACCTTCATGGCGGGAGGCAATTGTAGTGCCCATACGTAAACCAAATAAATCTGGCAACGATCCACTGCATTACCGTCCAATCTCACTGACTTGCTCCCTGTGTAAACTGTTATAAAAAAAATGGTGAATGTCCGATTGATGTGGTTTTTAGAACATAACGGTCTCCTTACTGTGCTACAGAGTGGGTTCCGAAAACACCGTAACGCAATTGACCACATTTTAACACTGGACTCCGTTGTGCGCTCTGGTTTTATGAAACGCCACCACACAGCAGTGATATTCTTTTTGACATTGATGGCGCATATGACACGGCGTGGCATCACGGTATCCTGATGAAGCTATGGAATATGGGAATCAGAGGTTCCAGGGGTGTCTTCTTGTCCAATTTTCTATCTTCCAGAACGTTTCGCGTTAGAATAGGAAACTCCCTATCCGGCACATTTTCAGTTAACGGAGTCCCGCAGAGGAGCGTACTGAGCGTAGCATTGTTTGCAATTTCAATCAATGATGTGGGTACCTTGCTGCCGACTTCCGTAAGGAGAGCGCTTTTTGTGGATGATTTCGCCATATGGTCCTCTTCACGCTCTGTGCCACGGTTGAGAGACAACACCAGATGGCTGTTCGGAGGGTGCAGGATTGGTGCAACAAAACCGGTTTCGTTATGTCTGCGTCGAAAACCACCGCTATCCACTTCTGTCGCCAACGCTCTTGTACTGACCCCGTAATTATGCTCAATGGACGCCATATACCATTCAAGCCAGCTGCCAAGTTTCTGGGTGTATGGATGGATCGCCAACTGACGTACACCACCCACATCAACGGTCTTGCGCAGAAATGTACAAAGCGACTACAGGTAATGCGTACAGATTCTAGATGTTCGTATGGAGCAGATAGATCTAGCTTGCTTCTTATGTATCGATCGCTCGTGCGTTCTAAAATTGACTATGCATGTTTTATTTATGACGGAGCGTGTGCCACAACCAAGCGTTGCCTTGATGTGATCCACAATGCAGCTCTTCGCATCGCTACTGGAGCCTTTCGCACCTCACCGGCTGCTAGTGTAATGGTAGAAGTGGACGAGCCACCTCTTGCACTACGCCGTAAGTTATTGGGCGCGAGATATGCATGCAATGTTGCTCAAAACCGGAACCATTCAGCCTATCGGTGGATATTTTCAGGGACATAAATGCACGCCACATTACTCGGCGTGGATTACCGTTTTCCACTTGTATGTCCTCGATTCTTCGTGAATGTAATATCCGGCCGCGTTCCATAGCACGTTTAATCACACCGAGCACTCCCCCTTGGCATGCTGTCCCAATGAAGACTGACGTGTCTTTGACTGCTCAAAGAAAGGTAAACACAGGTAAACCCAGAGGAACTCCGCATGTTAGCATTGGAAAAGATACATGAATATCACGACTTTTCGCGCATTTACACAGACGGCTCAAAGTCGGTCTCTGGTGTAGGGTGTGCTTACGTAAGTCGACAAGGTGTTCGATCTTTTTGTTTATCGACGCAAGCCTCGATTTTTACTGCCGAACTGTATGCCATTCTGCAAGCCCTGTATTTTATACAGATAGATCGGTCCACAAAGTATTGTATTCAATCAATGTATTGTATTGTATCAATGTATTTAATACATTGTAATATCAATGTATTAAAATCGACACTCGGTAAGTAGCTATTGTCTCACCGTAGCAAACGCCGGGAAGAAGTAATACTCTGCCGATTGAGAATAGGCCATACCTTCGCAACACACAGTTATATGCTCACTGGTGATGACCGTCCCCTATGTCCGCGCTGTTCTAACCCGCTTACCGTGTGCCATGTTTTAGTTGGCTGTACACTGCTCGATCCTCTACGACGCCAGATTTTAGGACGGTTGAACACGGACTCTTCTTTACGTATCCTAATAGGGAACGACTCTGATGTCGTGGCGTCTGGCAATATTTTTAACTTCATTCAACAAGCTCGCCTTGAGGTGATATACCCCCACCCGTGAATATTGATAAGCTATGATTGCAGCACCGTAGGTTGATTACGATTTAGTTATGGGCGCTAAATGAGCCTAGATGTCGACGCGCCCCTGAACTCAAATCCACCACCACCACGGTTACCTGCTGTGCGGCGGCGACAGACCCCATGCGCTAGATGTTTATCTCCACTGACAGTGCACCATGTTTTGATCTCGTGTCCTACATACGCTGACGAGCGTAGACGTTACTTTGGATCTCGCCAGATGGTTTCACTTGACAGCGTTCTTAATGACAGCTCTGCCGTTGTCCATTCGGGACAACTGATGAACTTTGTATCCGAAGTGTCGTTCTTAACTATATATGACCCTCATCGATATGCGTGATATGCAAACTTGGTAGCAAAGCGTAGCAATGAAGCTGCGTCCATGGTGTGGCTCTGGGAACTGCTTCTAACCACATCGCAATGATCATATTAGTTATGGGCGCAATATGACCAGAACAGTCGAAGCGCCCAAAAGCCCAAATAACCAACCAACCAACTTCCGGCTCTGGGCTGACTGTCAACAACGGCGTGGCTATGGCGGAGAGAGGGTCAATTGCAGCCCACCCGCCCTCCGTCAGGAGCAGAGGTGTGTGCTCTACCCGCTATAATGTGCGTGCTTCAATTGGTATTTTGAGGCATGTTCGTGTCCAAACTTCTTTAGCCTACCTATCCGTTATCGGAATCCTGGCCGCGCCACTACATGTCATAACGGTGGGCGCGAACGACCAATTCTGGTCGAGGCGCCCTAAAGCCAAAATAACATGTCATAACAGCAGTGTAAAATAATTGACCATGTGGCCTGGAAATTCACAGTTAATGGAATTGTGCTATTTCATCCTTGTCTTAGGTTTTTACTATTTTGCCACCTGTGTGGGCAGTCTTTATACACATACTGCTAAAAAAATGTAAAATGCATGTGACTGAAGTGAAAGGCATTCAGCTTTTTTAATCCTTAAGTGGTGATCCATTATTTTCTTCCAATCTTTCACTATTCCCAAGCAACTTCTTTCTTCATCCATACAGTTAATGGTGAAGTAATTTCAGGACACTGCATAACAGCATTGAGCTGCATTTATTGTTTCTGAACCTGGACTTGGTGAGTGCAATTTTTACCATCAAATTAGGAGATACTGGTTTGCTTTCTCCCTTTAACGTGACAAGCTCCCCTTCCTGCTTCTGCATCTTAGTGTAGGTACTTAATTTTGGTTTGCAATGCAGGTTTAATGGGATTTGTAAAAACAAGTGGAACAAAAATTTCAAGGTTGTTCTATACACCCCAGTTATATCAATTACTAAGCAAGTTACTGTTAACTGAATGAAAGCCCAAATGTAATAACTAGTTGTGCGATTTTTGTGTTGTTGTCAAAAGACAACGATTTTGCTTGCATTGCATCATTGTCAAATGCCAATATTCATCCCTTGGTGGGAAAAAGGAAATTTACATATCCATTGATAGTGGATTTATGGAGGACCAAAATCCGGGACACAGCCGCACTGTCGTCTGACAATGGTGCACGATTTCTGCAAAGTGTGTGCGTGAGTGAGTAGGTGACCGTATTGCCCCGTTGCGGTCTAGGATCCCACGACCCGATGGGTGTGGTCACACGACCCAATGGGTGTGGTCACGTCGTTATCGCCGTCTGCCGTGTGTCGTGCTGATGAGTCATGACACGAGGAGGTGGCGACGTCGTGCCACTCGGGCGGAGGTCGACGCCGGCACAGTCACTGCCGTGATGCTCAGATCGCGACCTCTACCCTCTACCGTCATGGATCTCACGCCGCCGCCGTGTCGCCTGTCTCGCGGAGGCACGGACCGGACCGGACCGGTCCCGTCGACACCCCCCCCCCCCGCCTACACTGACTGACCAGATTGAGCCGGGTGTCGGTGTCGTTGGCTCCACCCGCCACCCGCCACCCGCCACTACCTGTTACGGTGTCGACGATTTATTCGCCTCGTTCGACATGCGTGGAAAGTGCGGGAAGTGTCGGGCGTGCGTGCCCTGTGTCTGCTCGGTCTAGTTCGACTGTTCCCAAGGTAGGTCGGAATAATTGGTGGGCGGTGGTGGGGCGCGACGGTTTCTCTCACCGCAAGGCATGTTTTGCCCATTGCGGTGCGCGAATTCGGTCGTTGTGTATCTGCCTGGAAGATTTCGCTCTGAACGCCGTTTGCTTCCGGCCATCGGGCCGCCGGCGAGGTGATTATGTGTGGTGGTGGTGGCGCTAGTGCTGAGGAGCTGGAGATGTTGGCGACGGGAATCTGAGCAATACGACCTGTGGAGCCCGTCGGCCAGGGCCACTGCCAGACACACTGAGCAGCACAGCCTGGCTTCTCGAGCGGATGTAATCTGGCAATCGTCTGGGGCGGCTGCATGGGTCGGGGACGAGTAACCTAAGGGTAAGTTGCCCGTCTCACAATCGAGAGGTCGTGGGTTCGAGTCTCACCTGTCGCTGCTCTTCGCCCGCGACCAATCGGCGTGAGAGATTGGCGACGCTGCATGACTCAACGGTCGATGTGTCGTAAAAACAGTAACGAACGGCTGCATGGGTCAGGGCCATGTCGATCAATACCTGTTGGCTATGGTGCCACTTATTTGGGGGTGTTTTCATTTTGGGGGAATTTCTATCGTAACGGGCGCGTTTCTGGAGTCATTCGGTCTAAAAGCATTGTGTGTAAAATATTTTGGAATTGAAATAATAATGAGAACTGCCTCAACGATGTCAAAGTTTATGCCTTTTGTCGAAAAGTGCCCATGGCGTTCTGTTATCATGCCAGTTTTCGTTTCGATAGCTGTTATAGTTTAGACAGACGGACTGACAGACATACAGACAGACGGACAGACAGACAGACAGACAGACGGACGGTCGGAGTCGTTGGTTTAGTCTGCTGCACTGGTGTACAGAAGACTAAAAATGGGGTATTATACAGGATGTAACACGAGTTTATCCAAATATTGCTACGGGATAAATAACATGTTATTCTAAGTAGAAAATGTTCTATGCACATATCCATTTTAAGCACGGATTTCGCCCCCCCCAAAAAAAAAAAGATATCTATGAAAAACCGGAGGGTGCCCCCACCCGGATGGGCGCATGTTAACCCGCGCACGTCCGGGGGAGGGGGGGGGGCAGATATCTGCTACCTCCGGTTTTTCCTCATTTGCCGCCATACTAATCGGGTTAGCAAGGTCAAACCTCGCATAGCTGTTCGGTGGTCTTTTTCGCAGATCCTCGTACATTTTAAATGCTGGGTCATCTCAGATCAGTTCACCAGGTCAGGCGAAGTGCCCCAACTACACTCGGAGTTCTAGGTGGCATAACTTACACAATAATTGGGCGATTTATTTCAAACTTATAACATGTCATGATCTCATCAGGGACCATAATATGTATATCGTTTTTTTTTTCTTCATAGGATTGACCTTAGGTCAGGTCGCTGCCATGCCCTCCCCATTATAAGGCTATGGTAAAATATACAAATGTTTCCTGGTTACATATTTGCGCTCGAAATGATTTCACAACGGTTGTGGCATGTAGATGGAAGCTATGCTCAATGTTACCGCTGACATTTTTTGCTCAGTGACCTCACCAAGGTCTCTAGGGGTCACCTGAGATCACCACTACACATTTATGCGCATCCAGCAACAAGTGCACTCTGGATACAGTGCACCATTTAGCCCTACGTATTATTACTGGGGCCTTCTGAACCTCACCGGCTGCGAGCCTGACAGCAGAGGCGAATGAACCACCGTTAGCTCTGAGGCGTGAAATGTTGGGTCTGCGATATGCGTGTAGGCTGCGGCAGTTTCCCACGCATCCAACTTGTGACGCAGTTTTCTCCAGCCGTATCTTGATACTTTTTTTTCCAATGGGCAGTATCAGAGGACATTACCATTTTGTACGCGGATACAGAACCTGTTTAAAAATAGTAGAATGAGAGTGCGTCGAGTGATGAGAGTACAAATAATACCAATGCTACCCGGGGAACTGATTTCACCTCCAATTGACGTGTCGCTATCAGACATGCGCAAAGGAGATATCCCGGCAGCACTGTGTCGGCTGAGAACGATGGAGCACCTGGACTCTTACTGAGGACACACACATATTTTTACTGATGGCTCCAAAAGTACCACAGGAGCAGGGTGTGCTTTTGTGTGTGGTACTGCTGTACGTTTGTTCACCCTACCTGTGTATGTCTGTCTCTGTGTATAGCTCCGAACTTATTGCGATCGTGAAAGCATTGTCATTTATAGAGGCTTCTCAGGACGATAGCTATGTGATTATATCGGTTTTTTTTTCTATGGGGGAAGACTCCGAAACCCCCCCATTCTGTTTTTTTTTTTTTTTTTTTTTTTTTTTAAAATTTTTTGGGTTTGGCCCTCTTTTTGTGTTTTTTTTTTTTTTTTTTTTTTTTTTTTTTTGGGGGGTTTATGGTTATTAATATTGTTTCCTTCTTAACGGGATTAACTTCCAAACTACGTACACACCAAGCAATACTTTTACCGTGAAGCACTGATAAACGTTGTGGGCGCGAATGATCAACCCTGGTCGCTCCCTAAAGCCCAAATAACTAACTAACTAACATTTATGCGCATTACATCGCACTGCATTGAGATAGAAGGCTGAAATTACCGCCATTATACTTGTATCGTAAAGACGTGTTGATTGATATATTACTTGACCTTAGGTCACGACTTCATAACCTTGACCTGAGTTTCGGTTGACCCGACCTTAAATCACGCCGCATATTGTCGGTAACGCACTTCAAGGACTGTCGAATAGCGTTCGCCATTTGTTTCTATATTTTTTACATATAGAAACAAATGGCGAACACTATTCGACAGTCCTTGAAGTACGCTACCGACAATATGCGGTGCGACAATATGTCACAGGTCCTGAGATATGTGCCAATATCTGAGTCCCACCTGATCTGGTCGAATTTGACCTATGATGACCCAGTGACCTGACTGTTGACCTGAGCGAAAAAAATGACCGAAACACTTTCGATGGAGCCCGTCACCAGCTATCCAACACCGTTTTCCGTTTGTCGCTAGCTAGCATAGTTCTAGAGATCTTAGGGGGCAGACATCTGCTTCCCCCCCCGGACATGCGAAGTTGGCGCGGACCACCGGACGTGCGAGTGTTAAAGCCCGGAAAAGATGGCGTAGATCCAGCGAAGTACCGTCCAATATCACTGACATCACTCTGCAACCTAATGGAGAAGATGGTAAACGTGCGTCTGTCCTGGTTTTTAGAACGACACGGCATTTTAAATAACGCACATTAGCGCTTGACACTGTGGTACGTGCAGCGTTCCAGGAAAATCGACACATTGGTGCAGTATTTTTCGATATTCACGAAGCGTATGATACCACCCGGCGCTACGGCATCATGATTGAAGTCCTTCAGTGTGAAATACGCGGATCTGTGGCCCTCTTCTGCCGGAACTTTCTGTTGAGACGGTTTTTTCGTTTGGGGATTGAAAGTCACTTGTCAGATCGGTATCCACAAACGGAAGGGGTATCACAGGGGAGTGTGCTCAGCGTGGCGCTGTTCGCGATCATGATATATGATATATGCGAGTCCCTCCCACGAAATATAGGTAGATCATTGTTCCTGGATGACGTGATTTGGCGCTGCACAACCAGCGCACCGTCAGTGGCACGGCAGCTGCAGTTGGCGGTGTCAAGCCTGTAGAGGTGAAGCTCCAAGAACGGGTTTCGGTTCTCTGTATCAAAACCGTTGGGGTGCATTTTTGCCGACGTCGCCGAAGCTGCCCAGACCCTGCTCTGCAGCTGTATGGGGACACAATTCCCTTTCAGCGCGGTGCCCGTTTTCGGGAGTCATTTTGACACTGTCTTAGCACAAGCAACACTCAAAACACTTCGGGAGAATCTTTACATCACAAAACCTACTGAAGGTGGTCTCGCGCACGTCCTGCGAGGAACAGGAAACACTCCTGTTGTATCATTCCACCATACTTTTTTTTTTTTTTAAAAAATTTTTTTTTTAAAAAAAAAAAAAAAAAAAATTTTAATAATTAATTTATAACCATTTTTTTCACACTTTTTCCTTTTCCCTTCCTTTTTTCCCATTTCCTTAACCCTCACCCCCCAACCCCAAAACATTTTTCAAATATTTATTTATTTAAAATTATTTAAGTTATTTACGTTTCCCCGTTTTTTTTTTTTTTTTTTTGGAGTTTTGATAAAATTTTTTGAAGATTTTGTTGGTAAAAAAAGGAAGGTTGGGGGGAGGTTGGGGGGGGGTTGGTTTTGGGTAATTGTTTTTTAAAAAAAAAAAAAAAATTTATTTATTTTTTTTTTTAATTTTTTTAAAAATTTTTTTTTTTTTTTTTTTTTTTTTTTTTTTTTTTTTGTTTTTTATTTTTTTATTTTTTGTTTTTAAAAAAAGAATAAATTTTCTTTTTTTTCGGAGGTGGGGGGTGGGGGAAGGGAAGGTGGGGGGGAGGGGGAAGGGAAACCCCCCCCCAAAACGGGAGGGGGGGGTTCCCCGGGAGAAGGGGGAACTTTTTTTTTTTATTTTAAAAAAAAAAAGAAAAAAAGAGCCTTCGGGGAGGAGGGTCCCCGGACCAACACACCACCGTCTTCTCTGTGGAAAGAATAGGCCAAACTGCCCTCGATGTCACGCACCACTGTCTGTGCGTCACGTTTTTTATATAATGTTCTTTGCTTGCCGATAACAGAAGACAGTTCTTTGGAGTCGCACAGTCGCTGTCACTCCGCGACCTCTTTGGTGACCACTCGCGCGCGAAAACTTCGGGACATCTGTTTCGCTTTTTATCGGATGTTGCCTTCAAAGCGATTTACACACCTCACTGACGTGTAGCACTATTCGCTCGGAACCGTGACATGTCGCTCCAACTGATCTTCGTTGCACTTGCTCTTGCTGTTTCACTGATGTTACTCCTGATTTACTGTTCCACTGATGTTTGCTCGCGCTTGCTCTCTCTCTATTTCGCTGTTTCACTGATGTTTGCTTGTGCTTGCTCTTTCTCTTTCACCGTTTCACTGATGATATCTGCCCGTATTCTGAATGTTCGTGTACTACTGTTGGCACCAATTATCCTAAGCTGTCAATCTAACATTGTTATGGGCGCTGTATGACCGAAGCGATCGAAGCGCCCCTAAGCCCAAATAATCAACCAACCAACACCTGATCGCTTATTTGATCAACCCAGGACCACGGGACATAATCCCTTGGGGGTCGGTCGCTCACAGAAAAGTCGGCAGGGCCTGTCCATATGTGCTGGCTTGGCCATGGCCGCCGCGTAGCCCGATGGCGAGAGCGACGCTGGACACGGTAATTGTCACCTGCCACGAAGCCAGTTGGCCGCACTGATGAACTCCCAGGTGGCGGCATTTGCTACGGCGCGCACGGTCCCGGGACGCGGCACGTTACGCTGCCAGGTCACGCGGCCCGGCGGCCTCGCTGTGGAATTTGCTGCGGGCACTGTACAGTATGTTGCACTGCTGTGGTGCCCACCTGCCTGCCTTTCGCTCCCCAGAGTGACCGGTTCGATTGTTCCGGTTGCCTGACCCGTGTGGTTGAAGTACCGATGAAATTGAGAGCGGAAGATGCCAGGTTGGTGGCACGGAGCTACGTACTCGCGCTGGCAACGGCACCGCCCGCTGACGGTCGGGGTAATGTCGCACCTGCCACACATCAGCGCACCACGCCGTGCTGGGTCCGGCGTTGTGTGGTCTCCCAGCTGGCTGGGCCGGCACCGTTCGCCAGTGCTGTGCATGCGGTTCTGTGGGGGTATCCGTGACGGCTCGAAGACCTCGCGGTGTGTGGTCCGGTGTCGGTCATCAGTCGGAACCGGAGCAGGTTTGATGGCCGAGCCGTGTGTAGTTACAGGGTGCTTTTTACATGGTGATAGTCATTGCCAAGTGGTGCATTGTGCAGTGCTGGCTGGATTGAGCGGAATCGAATTCGCCATGGTGAAGTTAATGCTGTGGCACAGCCCGCTGTCACTGTCACGTAGCGATGCAGGAAGCTTTGAATATCTTGGTACGATATGCGCGCCAATATGTCCTATTGAATACCTAAGGTGGCCGGGGACGAGTAGTCTATGTGTAAGTAGCCCGTCTCACAATCGAAAGGTTGTCTGTTCGAGTCTCACCTGTCGCTGCTCTTCGCCAGCGACCAATCGGCGTGAGAGATTGGCGACGCTACATGACTCAACGGTCGATGTGTCGTAAAACCAATAGCCAACCAACCAGCCCAACGTGGTCGCGATATTTAATGCAGACGTATCCCGTTCTGCGTATTGTGTTGTAGCGGGGCTATTTTGGTTGGCATAGCTACGTCTGAGCTATCCATCAGCGTTTTGATTTCGTTATAATTGGCCTCGACTTGTAACAAAAGTAACGGTCACGCTATCATGATGTGCTTTTTTCAGCTCCGAATTCGTTCGCGATCGTACGTATAATTAGGATAATTTTGCCGTTCCTTAATCTTGAAATATATAGCTGGTATTTTGACAAATCGATGCACAGGTTCGTGCTAGTTTGTTGCACCCCTTTTTAATGTGGTGTCTTAGTTCAGCTCATCTACTGAGCGGCTAGTTATTACACTGAACCTGCGCCATCGGGGGATGCCAGGAACCATCCATCCCGCAGAACGAACATTTATGCGGAATTTTCTTTTACTTCCGATTGAACATTATGTAGCAAATGCGCAACGCTTGACTTATTGGAGAAGGTGGTGCTTAGGAAAGGAACACGCTCCCCAGACTCGGCTCGAAGTACATCAATATTGAATCGTTTTTTTCCTTTGCCCTGATGCAGTTTGTTTTTCAAACTAGGTCACCAAAAGCCAAAGTGTTTGTTGTCCGTGATGAGAGCGGCCGTTGGCACGTGATCGGACGGGATCGCTGCTGAGTCAGTGTCCGGACGATGGCACCGGTGCCGCTCGGCGTCAGGCGGCTCGATCGAGCTGTCACGTCTGCTAAGGCGCGCGGCGCCTGGGCCTGCTGGCGGCGCACGCACACGCACACGCACACGCACGCACGCACGCACACATGCATGTACACATACACATATACATACATACATATATACATACACACATACATACATACATACATGCATACATACATACATGCATGCATGCACACACACACACACATACATGCACACGTACATGCACACGTACAAGCACACGTACAAGCACACGTACATGCATACGTACATGCACACGTACATGCACACGTACATGTACACATGCATATACACATACATACACATGCATACATACGCATGCATGCATACACATGCATACACATTAGGGTGTGTCCCCTGAACGGTTTTTCTTATGCTTAGTGAAATTATCGTTCAGATCACCTTAAAAACCCTGTGATCGAAACCAAATCGAAATCAAACAATAAACAAAATATGCGACAGGCCGATAAAGAAACAAATTTGCCCGGCGCCCGGCGTTGAAGTCTCCAGTGATGGCGCTCCGTTGCGATTGGCATCTAACACCACGCGTCGGCCGCCGTCGGAGCGCCGCCGCGGCGCTGTGACGAAAAAGGCGGCAGTCGGTGCTGTGGATGACTTATGAATGGATTCTGGTAATTCAAAAACAGATCAGTGGAGCCGGGATTTATCTGATTGTAAAGATTAAAGTTCACTGAAGGACTGATCGCTCCACTTTCCTTTGTCTGTGCTCCACCTTTCACAGTGCTATGAATCATCATTCGAATGAATTGCGTACGCACTAACGACACAAAATAGCTTCGCATGCCATACATCCCTGTTTTATTAGTCAATCAAAGTCTCCCGTTCCTTTTCGTTACTCAAGTTTCAAGGGAAACTGGGATTATCAGCAGTAGGGACAACCTATTAACGATGGCGACACGAGCCGTGCTGATATCTGATATCGATGTGCTGAAATGTGATATCGCGATATCGCGAAAATGTGCTGATATCGATAGCTGCAAATGTGCGATGGCCGACAAAGTGCCACGAATGGAGTTTCCCTTTGTCCAAAACCAGAGAGGACCTCGCCAAATGCAAATCGGCACCGCAGACATCCGTGAAACCACACGTCGACGCGCCATGGACGAAAGGAGGCGCCTGACCGCCGAGAGAGTCACATCACCACAACCGGGACCTTCTGGAATGGCCCAGCTAGATTCTAATTCAGACCAAGATTCCGCCATAGATTCATCATCGCTCACATCTGTAGTCAATGAGTCAGAGAATATGGTGAACAGTAACACAGACGAACTGCTAAATACGGCTCTAGCAGCAGATCGGTACGGAGTGTCTAATCGTGCGTGTGCTGCGATCATAAACGGTTTCCAAGTGGACGTTGGTCGGATCACTTCTGACGATATGGACTGCATAGTGGATAGCAAAAAAGTATGGCGAGCAAGGGATCGGATTAGAAGAGAGTAGTCTAGTACCTCCCTTCTCCCTCATGCCCAGAGCCATGAGGATCATGCAGGTCGTGTATCTGGTCTCTACTTCGACGGTAGAAAAGACGACACGCTTATGACAGCCAGTTTAAAGAAGACGGAAGAGCACATTGTGGTTGTATCCGAGCCAGACAGTGCATATTTAGGACATTTTACCCCACAGACTGGGAAAGCGGAGGACATTTTTCAGGACCTGAACGCCGTGGCATATGAATTTGGTGCGGATGTTTCTGTGCTTGGCTGTGACGGCACGAGAGTTAATACTGGCCAAAAAGGTGGTGTTATCCGTTTGTTTGAGCTGGGACAAAAACGCCCCGTCCACTGGTTTGTGTGCCAACTTCATGCAAATGAACTTAATCTTCGTGCAGTATTTAGCCAGTTAGATGGAGTCACAACAGGACCTAAGTCGTTTAGTGGGCTGATTGGCCGGGCTGCTGCAGGCGCAGTAGAAACCTTGCCAGTGGTCGATTTTGAGCCAATCGATGGCGGAAATGTTTCAGAAATGACGCAGGAGATTCTCAGTGACCTAAGTTCAGATCAGGCTATTCTGTACAGTCTGGTGCGTAGTGTCCAGACGGGCTGTATCTCAGATAGAACTGCGAAAATGAAGATCGGTCCACTAAACCACTCCAGGTGGCTGACTCTGGCGGCGCGAATTCTCGGGCTCTACATATCAACCGAACAGCCATCAGACAGTCTGAGAATGCTAACGGAGTTCATCGTGTGCCAATATACTACCATGTGGTTCTGCATCAAGAAGAACTGGAAATGTTCTGACGGTCCTGGCAATGCGCTGCACAGCGTGCAACTTCTCAAAAGTTTGCGACCTGAGATAGCGGCCATGGTGCAGCCGGTAATACAGCGCAACAGCTACTGGTGTCACCCTGAGGCAGTACTGCTAGCAATGGCAGCGGGCCAAGATCAAGCCACACGGGAAAGGGCGGTCACTCAAATCCAGCAGTGTCGCAGAACTCAAGTCGACAGTGATACTGACGAAGTGCGGAAGTTCAAGCTTCCAAAAGTGAATATGGGGGCAAACAGCATCATGGAGCTGATTGATTGGTGTAATGAGGCTATAACCGAGGCGCCCTTGACGCAACAACTGTCCGATGATGACTTACTAGACATCATCGCAAGTCCTCTCGAAGTACCGCCATACCCCGTGCACAGTCAGACGGTGGAACGGATGGTGAAAGTGGTGACCGAGGAGTCTTTGAAGGTAATTGGTGAAGAGGCCCGCCACGGTTACATTGTGGCGAAGTTGAAACACAGGTCAGCAATGCCAGTGCTCAGCAGCAAAAAGGATTTCATGTCGGGTTTTCTGTCGAGCATGTAGACAAGTAGTACAGTTATAAAATGATAGTTCGTAGAAAAAATGTGGCCGCTCGTACAAAAGGTGACGTCGCTGTATGCCCGTCTCCTTCGGTTGTAGTGGAACGGAGCATGATGCCGATTTCGCCTGGTCTATTTGTTATAACAATAAGATATCAAGTGTCTCAGAATGATTTAATTGGTCTTCGATGTAAACAGACAAGGAATTTTGAAGATGTTCAAGCTTTCAAAAGTGAAAATATTAGCATTATACGCCGATAGATCTCCTGATTGAAAATGGAACGAACAAGCGACGTAAAGTGAACCTTTCTTTCATGCGTCAGATATCCAGGCAACTTATTAAGCGACTGGTGCTTATCAAAAGCCTTTTACACCACTAAACACTTTCATTGAGTTTTATGAATGAGCTTCATCACCAGAATCCATTCATCAGTCATCCACAGCACCGACCGCCACCTTTTTCGTCACAGCGCCGCGGCGGCGCTCCGACGGTGGCCGGACGCGTGGTGTTAGATGCCAGTCGCAACGGAGCGCCATCACTGGAGACTTCAACGCCGGACGCCCGGCAAATTTGTTTCTTTATCGGCCTGTCGCATATTTTGTTTATTGTTTGATTTCGATTTGGCTTCGACCACAGGTTTTTTAGGTGATCTGCACGATAATTTCACTAAGCAAAGTGCAATTTCCCAAAAAAGGTCCTTCGTGACACACCCTAATACACATACATACATGCACGCAAGTTTTCTGTCTAGGTTTTCGATTAATCGTATTGTTTCCTTCGTTTCGTTTGATAGCTGGTACATTATTTCACCTAGTGACATGTAAAGTTTTATTCGTCTATTGATGTTTCGGATACAAACATTGATCCATTTTCAACTTCACTGCTCTGCACAATGTAAATATACACAAGTACACTGAAAAATATAAATTGCACAGGCTTCACACGAGCTATTCTCTCAACATCACCTCACCTATTGTTATTTCCTGAAGGGCCACTCACATGAACAAGCATATTCTCATCTGACAATTTACAACAATCGTAAAGCATTGGATGGATGGATTCCCCGCATCTACATCGAAACGTGTTTACACCCCCCCCGCCTTTTGGTCATGCATTATTCCAGAGTGACAATGTGACGTGTGTGGTGACTTGTTTGTTTATTTCTGGTGTGTGTTCACGTATGTACAATGACTCGAGCACCATGAGACGTGTTCGGTCCGGGCTAGACGTGATGATGGTGGTGTTGTTGGTAAGGTGTTCTCGTGTTAGCGGTGTTTGGTGGCAGTTTGTCATGTGTTCTCTTGGTGCTCCATCTCTGAGGTGCATTGTGAGTCTTCTGGAAAGGGAGGTCGTGGTGGCACCAATGTAACTTACTGCACGAAGCCTACAGTATTCGTATCGGCATGCGAATTTGCAAACTACATGCATACATACACATACTTACATACACATACATGCATGCACATACATACATGCACACATACACATACATACATGCACATACATGCATACATATACATACATACACATATACACATATGCATACATATACCAATGTAGGATGACCAGTCCACAAATCACGTGGTTTTTACTGACTCCTTAAGCAGTCTGCTGGCAATGAAGTCTTTCAACCCAGATAGCAGGCTTATTCAACGGATTCTCCGCATCGTCAAATCCCAAACTGTTCTCGACATAAATATCGTATTCTACTGGATCCCTAGTCATGTTGGACTTGCTGGAAATGAAGCTGCCGATATGGCCGCCAAGCACGCTACCAGTAATGGCCGTGAAATTCGCCTACCTCTTCCGCCAAGAGATATGTATCCCTCCATTTTATCATATATACGATCTGAATGGCAACGAGCCTGCAATTCCAAGCCCAGTAAACTGAGAGTAATAAAACCAGAACTAGAATTATGGCAGTCCTCACACCGGACCTCGCGACGAGAGGAAGTGACGCTTTGTCGATTGAGGATAGGGCATGCCTTCGTGACACACAGCTATATACTGACCGGTGATGACCGACCTTTGTGCCCACGGTGTTCCGATCCGCTTACCGTTTATCATGTTTTAATAGGCTGTTTATCATAAGAACCTCTACGACACCAGATTTTAGGACGTGTAAACATAGACACTGCGTATGCTGCTAAAGGATGATTCTGAGGTCGTTTCGTCTGGGGACATTTTTAGTTTCCTTCGACAAGCAAATTTTGATGTTATCTATCGCCGTCGCTGAATATTTTATCTTGCTGCCTACTGTAGGAGCATAGTAGTTAGCCTGTAAACACCGTTATGGGCGCAAAATGACCATAGCAGTCGACGCGCCCCTAAACCCCAATTCATCATCATCACTGCCGAAATCGTGAGACGTGTGGTAGATGTGGGTCGGTGGACCATGCCGGAGGAAAATGTGAGGCTGAATGCCGAAAATGCTCAAACTGTGGCCCTGACCAGAATCCCCACGCGGCCTACGATCGTCCATGTCCTATCTTCTTGAGGGAGAAAGAGATAGTTAATATAAAATGTACAAACAAGATCACATTTCGGAGGCCCGTGAACTATATGAAAGAGCTCACCCAAAAATATCTTATGCAGCAGCAGCAAAATCGAACCCTGCAATAGCAAAACACACCCAGAGGGAACCTCTGATTGTCTCCCAACACACACAATCCAACATCTTCCAGCTAATCGCTCAACTCACTGCACTTCTCCGATCTTTTGGTGTGGCCCCCTGCGTCGCCTGCTCAACACGTCACCGTAGCGGCGGAAGCACCACCTGCCACACATGGACGCGGTATCTGCTCACCAGTTTCGTCTCCCCGACCAACGTCAGATGGTGGAGAATGTGGACCCAGGTTCAACGCTCCAAGAGGCCTACTCGACCCTCTCCACCCAATCCTAGCACCTCTCCCTCTACCACAATCGTCACCTTGAAATTCCCGTCTCTTACGTCCCTCCCTTCCTCCGATCCCCCCACCCCCCTCACCCACGCACACCACAACCCCCTGAAGTAGCAGGAAGGGAGGAAGTGGACTTCCTTCCTGCTACTTCCCTCTCCCCGTGAGCCAGGCCTCATCCTCACGTTCAACCACTACCACTACTACTTCCTTACCTCCCCCACCTCCCTCACCCCCAGCTTCCACGTCCGCTCCTGCATCGCCGTCCCGTAACTCTCGACGAATTCCAATCTCCGAAATCAGCTTGAAATATCAGGAAGCTGAAAGGCGCGCCCGGGGGCGAAAAGGGCCCGACTGGCTCAGGCGGAGAAGGCGCGGGCGAGGGGAAAAGCTGTGGAAGGAGCCCCTCCCGCGACCGAGAACGATCTCACTTGGCCACTCTAGCAGCAATTTGGAACCCTCTGGGGAGCACTTTTGGAAACTTCCAATTTTACCTCGACTCACCGTCATATCGCCCTTAGTTTTACATCGGAACATGCGTGGTTTTAGAGCGATTTTTGCTGACCTGCAGTGGGTTTTATATCACAAACGACCTATCGCTATAGGGCTTCAGGAAACAAAGCTGTCAACTGGTATCCAGTGTTCCATTAAAGGATACTCTGTATTCCGAAAAGATAATACAAATATTGATACAATTGCACATGATAGGCTGTACACAATGGAACATCTTTTTGAGAAATACCATTGCAAACAACAATACAGCCTGTAGCGGTACGCATTAATATTCGTCATCTTGTTCTATCACGTTCAATTTATCTTCTCCCAGGAGAGGCTCCTTCCTCCCGTTTTACATTTCGGCGATTTTAACTCATCATACTCTCTGGGGTTCTGTCACTTCCAACCCCCGTGGTAGACATATGGAAGCCTTTTTAATCGACGAATCGCTGTGTTTACTAAACACAGGTTCTCCAACACATATATCGTGACCCCCGGGAAACAAATCAGTTTTAGATCTTACCCTGTGTAGTCCCCAGCTCGGTCATATCACTGTTTGGGTGGTAGATGATGACCCGCTCGGAGGCGACCATTTTCCAATCTGGTTGGAATTTCGCTCCGATGCTATTTTAGGAATTAGACCACCGCGATGGAATATCCGCAAGGCCAACTGGCATCAGTTTAATGAATTGTTGCAGGAAAAATGTTCTAACGATGACTAGCCAATTAAACCCACCACTTACCGTTGAAAATTTTACGTCGCTCTAATCGACTCGGCCTCTAAATGCATACCCGGAATATCCAGAACCCCCCGCGTACTCCCCGTGCCGTGGTGGACTGAATAGTGCCGGAAAGTTATCCGTGCTCGTAGACGAGTTTACAAGTATTTTTATCGTCACAGTACGACGGCAAATTTAAATGTATTTCGGAAAGCCAGAGCACATGCTAGGCGCACAATTATTGAGGCAAAAAGAATGACCTGGAGACCATACATTGGAAATATTAATCAATCAATACCAACAGGACATATCTGGTCACAAATCAAATGTATCTCCGGACAGTATTCGTCAGTTCCTCTCCCCGTATTGATTGTAGGGGACGCTGATATTAGCCATCCGACAGACGTAGCGAATGAGATGGGCCGTTTTATCTCCGAACGCAGCCTGGGCGGAAGCACTAACCCAGAGTTTTTGCGTTTTAGATCGCATTGTGAGGGGAACCCAATCCATTTCATCACTTCACAATCACCTGAGTACAGTGGCCCATTTACACTGACCGAATTAACATTAGCCATTAGCGCCTTGAAAAATGTTGGCGAAGGGCCCGATCAGATCAACAATGCCATGTTGAACCGGCTTCCTCCCCAGGCACTGGAAGCTTTGTTGGCCACCTTCAACCGGGTATGGGAGGTAGGCGCTTCCCGGAAGGTTGGCACGAGGCAGTTGTTATCCCAATCAGGAAACCCACAAAAAAAACGGATTACATCCATCGCACCACCGCCCCATATTGCTTACATCTTCACTTGACAAGCTAATGGAAAAATGGTAAACGTTAGACTGACGTGGTACTTAGAGAGCCAACATTTTTTATCTTACAAACTAACAGTGTGGGTTTAGAAAAAAAACAAGTACCGTGGACCATATTTTACTATTGGATATTATAGTTCACGAAGAGAAAACCTTGATGCCAGCATCGTGTATTCCTCAGCGATCGGCGGTAACCAGACTGGCCCCCGCACAGCCCACTCCCTGCCAGGTCAACTTGACACCCCTCCCGCGTTTCCGACACACCCGATCGCTGATTGGTCTGTAAGGATCCGTGGCGACTATCGCCTCACAGTAAACAAGGCTGCACCTGTTGAGCAGTATCCCCTCCCCCGTGTCGAGGAATTGACATCGAAGTTGGTACCGGACCGCTGCCGAGTTTACTACAGGTCCATCCTGCACACGCCCCACAACGCCACGTATCCGGCCGGCCTGTCTCGGTCACGAGGTCGCCGCACTGGATGACTCATCTGTTGGCATCCTGGGGCTAGTACCAGCGCCATCTCACATGCAATCTCACCACAGATTCATCGATTCGTGCAGCTTTTAAACGGAAAAAACATCTTCATACAGTATTTTTTTTACATTGAAGCGGCATATGACACGACCTGGCGTCATGCAATTCTTTTAAAGCTGCAGAGAAGCGGTATCCGCGGCCGTATGGGCATGTTCCTACAACACCTTTTGGCAAACCGTTTTTTTTTTCGGGTCCATATTGGCGACCATTTATCAGCACGCTTTCAACTTATAAATTGAATCCCACAGGGCGGGGTGCTGAGTGTGGCTCTCTTCGCCGTTATTATTAATGACGTTTTTGTTGGGCTTCCATCAAGTATTGGCCGACCTCTTCGTTGATGATATAGCTATTTGGTCCTCTTCTTCAAGAGCCTATACATCATCGCGACAGCTTCAGCTGGCGACAAACTATCTCCAGAAGTGGAGCACCATGAATGGTTTTACGCTATCCACAAAAACTGCAGCAATGCATTTCTGTCCCCGTCATTGTTGCCGTGATCTTGCACTTACTTTGTACGGTGAACCCATTCAACTATGCCCGGTATTTAAGTTCTTGAGAATGTATACTGGCAGTCGTTTGCTTTACCGAGAACACCTAAAAATTATTCGTGACAAATGCGTTACATCTATGAACATTATAAAATGTGTGCCACGTACATCGTACGGGGGGGGGGGACTGACAAGCACTGCTGCTTCTTTACCGATCTCTCATCCGCTCCAAGCTAGATTATGCTTGTTTTGTCTATGATGGGGGAAACGTGTTCTTGACACCGTGCATCATACAGCTCTGAGAATTGTGACTGGGGCATTTCGGACCTCGCCAATCGCGAGCGTGCTGGCCGACGTCAACGAGCCTACACTTTCCCTGAGGAGACATGTTAAGGATGCGTTACGCATGCAAGTTACGCCGTTTTCCGCAACACTGCATATCAAACAGTGTTCTCCCGTCACACACTATCAATTTTTTTTCTCACACAATGGAGCACGTATGTACCGTCCTCTGTGCAGTAGAATTAGGCATCTTTTTGATGAAAACCGATTAGAAATTCGCAATGTGAAACGTGCCCCGCTTGCTTTGGCGCCCCCATGGAGACTTCTCTCGTTACAACCGAGGATAGATAACAGCTTAGCTGACACCCGCAAAGGGGATATTCTCGCAGATGAGTTTCGAGCACGAACTCTGGAGCACTTTTCATAGTCGACATTTCATAGTAGCCGCGCCAAATTTTTACGGACGGATCAAAGACAGACGCCGGGGTTGGAAGTGCGTTTGTGTACGAGACAGCCACCAGATCGTTCACGTTACCAAAGCACGTATCCGTCTACACGTCCGAGCTCGTTGCAGTCTACAAAGCACTCGCTTTCATAGAGGTCGGGACCGATGAGAATCATGTCGTCTTATCCGACTTGTTGAGCAGCCTTATGTCACTTAGCAGTTTTATCCCACTGATCCTTTAGTATACGATATCTTACGCCGCCTGACTATATTAGATTACGCAGGAAAAATCGTCCACTTCTGTTGGATTCCTAGCCACATGGGTATCGCAGGCAATGAACAAGCCGATAGTGCTGCTAGGAGAGCGGCACAGGCTCCCTTGCGGAGAGCATTCCCAATCCCAGCCAAGGACTATAATTCAGGTATCTTTGCTTTTCTAACGAGTAAGTGGGAAGCGAGTTGGGACGAGCTTGTTTCCAATAAACTACGAACAATTAAGCCGTCTCTGGGCCAGTGGCTGTCATGTTCGCGTAGCACAAGGCTAAACGAGGTGACGCTTTGCCGTCTACGAATAGGTCACACTTACGCCACCCATGGCTAATTAGTGGTGAAAATAAACCACTGTGCTCTAGATGTGGAACAGTGTTGACTGTTAGCCACGTTCTAATTTCATGCTCGAGGCTTTGCCATGAGCGTCATCGGCATTTCGGGAGTGACCAGGTTCACTCACTCCTACCAGTGTTAGGCGACAAATCACAGGTTGTGGAATCCGGAAGGCTCTTCAGCTTCCTATGTGATGTGAAGTTTTATGTTATATACCCAGGGCGTTAACATCTAGATGCGTCAGAAAAGAGAATACTTGTAATATAAGGGATGTCTTATAGCTACCCTGGGATTTATCCCTTGCTAGGACCAGGAAAGCCGATGTCTCTCCGGAAGAGTTCCGCTCGCTGGCCCTTGAACGCATCGCTTCATTTCATGAATGGGTGACCACATATACCGATGGCTCTAGAACCGATGATGGTGTTGGCAGCGCATTTGTTTGTGGCACCGTCACCCGATCATTTTCCCTCCCGAAGCACGCATCTGTATACTCATCGGAACTTGTAGCCATTTCGAAGGCCGTATGCTATATTGAAGTGTCAGAAGGTGATCGCCATGTGGTTTTCACTGACTCTTTAAGTAGTCTCTTAGGCGTGAAAACATTTTATCGATCCAACCCACTTGTGCGTTATATTCTAAGGTGTCTCACTGCTGTGCACCGCTTGGGACGGCGAGTGGTTCTGTGTTGGCTTCCTGGACATGTTGGAATTGCTGGGAACGAGTTGGCGGACGCTGCGGCAAGGCGAGCAGCGCATTCCCCGTCCACCCGGTCGCTGTCGCTTCCCGCCACAGACTATTACAGACATATTTCCGTCTTTCTCCTGGAAAAGTGGCAAACAATGTGGGACGAGACCAGTGCGAACAAGCTGCGAGGCATCAAGCCACGTCTGGAACCATGGGGTTCGTCCTATCATAAGCATAGAAAAGAAGAGGTGACATTATGTCGCCTCCGCATAGGGCACACTTCCGCCACGCACGGTTATCTGCTGTGCGGCGGCGACAGACCCCAGTGCGCTAGATGTTTATTACCACTGACAGTGCACCATGTTTTGATCTCGTGTCCTGCATACGCTGACGAGCGTCGACGTTACTTTGGATCTCTCCAGATGGTTTCGCTTGACAGCGTTCTTAGCGACAGCTCTACCGTTGTCCAACCGGGACAGCTGATTAATTTTTTATCTGACGTGTCGTTCTTAACCATATATGACCCTCATCGATATGTGTGATATGTAAACTTGGTAACAAAGCATAGCGACGAACTTCGGGACAACTGTTTCGCTTTTTATCGAATGTTGCCTTCAAAGCGATTTACACACCCCACTGACGTGTAGCACCATACGCTCGGAACCATAGCATGTCGTTCCAACTGATTTTCGCTTGCACTTGCTCTTGCTATTTCACCGTTTCACTGATGTTAGTCCCATTTCACTGTTCCACTGATGTGTGCTGGCGCTTGCTCTTTCTGTTTCACCGATGTTGCTCCCGTTTCACTGTTCTACTGATGTGTGCTGGCGCTTGCTCTTTCTGTTTCACTGATGTTACTTCCGTTTCGCAGTTCTACTGATGCTTGCTCGCGCTTGCTCTTTCTGTTCCACTGATGCTACGCCAGTTTGACTATTTCGCTGATGTTACTCCCGTTTCATTGTTTCACTGATGCTTGACTGTGCTTGCTCTTTTATTTCACTGTTTCACTGATATCTGCCCGTATTCTGAATGTTCGTGTACTACTGTTGGCACCAATCATCATAAGCTGTCAATCTAACATTGTTATGGGCGCTGCATGACCGAAGGAGTCGAAGCCCCCCTAAGCCCAAATAGCTAACTAACTACCCTGGGAACAATTAACAGTTGTGGGCGCTAAATGACCTAGTAGTGAGCGCGCCCTTGAGCCCAAATAATCAATCAATCAGAGCTGGCGACTGGCAGCCAGAGCTGGCCGCTGGCAGTCGGACCTGGCGGCTGGCAGCCGGAGCTTGAGGCTGGCAGCCGGAGCTGGAGGCTGGCAGTCGGAGCTGGAGGCTGGCAGTCGGACCTGGCGGCTGACAGCCAGAGCTGGCGGCTGGGGCTAACTACTGGAGTGATAACTGAAGCAAGCCCTGCCTTGCATAGACCTTGTTTCGTGAAGCCGCCTCGACAAATATTCCAATTATACGTATCAAGCTAAAACAAAGGAGAGTGTGCCGAGCGGCACCGTCTGGGCGGCGCAGCGTCGTACACCGGCCAGCTGGCCATCACCGCTGGCGCGTCCCCAGTCGTCACGGCCCCTCTCCACCCTCCGACCTCCAGATGCGACCGCCTCGCCGGCGCGCTGCAGATGCGGCCTTCATTATTAATCGATTACGAGCCGGTGAATGCCGACACAGGCGCGGTGAGCTGCAGCTGCAGGCGCGAACGAGGCGCACTCGCCTCGGCAGCGGTAAACTGCCCGGGAACGGCAGACGAATGGGGCTGGGGGTGGGGCGGTGTCTGCCGGTGGGCTGTCGGCCGGCGGGCGGCTCTCGACCGTGCGATGATCTTTGCTGATTGGTGGCGAGCCGTTTGCAGCCGGTTGTTTCGACGTCGCCCAGGAGGTGCTGTGCTCCGCAATGTGTGCTGACTGCTCCGCCCCTGTGTTTCAGCATCGTCAAGGAGGAGATTATCGACGATGAGGCGCATCTGCCCTGCATTAACGGTCGAGTCGTCTCCTGGGCAAGTATTGGGCACTGCTCATTGTAGTTGTAGAATCGTTTTAATGTTTATTTTTGTCCGAGTGCTTTCCATCTGACGGGAATATTTAGTGTAATTTTGTAAATTCCAAACAAATATCCAAGATTCTAAAAGTCAGCCAAGGGTGAGACTATGAGATAGCTGGGTCTTCGATTTTAAAACGCGTTTGGGTGGGTAGCTGATCTGACCGGATTGGTGAGCTTCAGTATGCAGGAGCCAAGTGAACCAGTTTAATTATCAGAAGGACCCACCCGAAGTCCGGATATTTGGAGTTATCGGAGTGTAGTGAAGGTCCTTCTTCTTGGCTCGTGATGACTAGAGGACCCGCGCGTCGCGATAACTCCGAATGCCAAAAATGATATGTTCTCTGCACTATATATTGTGCAGAAAGTATAGTGAATATATAGAGACACTCGCAATAATGTTCCAGGCCGACAGCAATCACTTTCAGTTCTCAATTTGGAGGCCGAAATACAGTTGTTAATTTACGCACGCGACCGACAGCGACAGGTCCGCGCGGCTCGACAGTCCAGACACGTCTTTCAGCGGGTGTCTGGCCACAGCCCTGGCTCAGACACGGCCGGAAGGCCGGTACAGGTCGCAGCAACCGGGCGTTGGCCCGAAAACGCTGACTCGGTTCCGACGAGGGCCGGTGACCGCGTCGCCGTCGCCGGACGGACATGTATGGGCGTGACATGTGCCGGGCATGGTAGGTCGGCTGATTTACGGGGTCACAACACCCACAGTTAGATATTATAAGATTAAAACAGTACGTGTCAAGCAACTCTGTTACAGGAGACATAGGTAGAAAATATCGATGCTTTCTAAAATCGTGCAAGGAAGTTTTTCCTGAGTATGATTGGTACTCTTATCACCTTTTAGAGAACAGTTTTGTATCACCCAGACCCCCAGAAGTTAAAAATGAATTTGTGAGCAGTGATCGTTTGTGTGGTTATTAAGGAATGTAGGGTCGTCGGTAGCTCGGTGGTTAAGCTGAGGGTCTGAGAAACCAGAGGTACGGAGTTCGATTGCCCTGGGTGCTCGCCCTTCCCACCAGGGTGAGAGCCAGGCGACGCCATATGGCCTAAGCTGCTGAGTGCGTCGTAAAGCCACACGACAAACAACCAAGCAATGAATGTTGGCCGGTCGGCATTTCGAATGGTGGTAGCGGTCTTCACGGCCCCCTGTCCATGTGCACGCTGCATCAGGCACACAAGAGCCACCGTCCCGTCGTCAACACCGTGCCGCATTTTGTATTCTGATGGGCCGTATCACGGTGCCGCCGCGTCACGCTCGCATCATCAATCAATCGCCGGCGGAGCCCGCTGGCGACAGCTGCGGCTGACGGCTGCTTGTGTGTTGCAGCTGGTGTCGGCAGATGGCAGCACCATCGACGGCTCGCAGTGTGGCGACGCCGTGGGCGCCATGTCGGAGCTGGTGCAGCCGCCCGGCGACACCACTGAGACCGACTCGACCGTCAGCGGCGTTCGAGGTACGCCGGACGTGGTGGTGCTGCTGCTGACCTGACCTCGGCCCCTGGTCCGCGCACTGACCGAGCATGGTGTGACCTCACTTGGCCAGACGGCACGGAATGGGGTCGGTGTGCTGGCTGGCTGGGGCCGAGGAGACAGCACCAGCTGCTGAGTCTAGTCGATGTTGTCAGTGATCAGTGCATAGTCAGAGTTCGGCTGCCCGCGGTACTTCGGACGTCATTGCTGACGTCAGGCGCGGCGTGCAACGCTGGCACATCGGGAAGATAGAAGGGCTGTTCAATGGAGATTGTGGCATTGCCGTCAACCCATGTATGCACCACCTCATTCACCTGCCGTCCGCAGGTCGTCAGTAGCGTGTATTCAGTTAGCGCTCATGTATTCAATTGGCGCATAAACGACGTAAGCGGTACTTAGGTGGTGCAGTTGTTCAGTTTCTTTTCACGTTGCCACTAGTCGATTAATTTGGAGTGATGCAAGATCCACTGGGTCATTTTTAGTTTTTGATGACATTTGGACGTTTTAGTTTACTCGCTATCTAATGGCTATAGTCCGTGATAGCTAAGGCCAATGTTTTTGTCCTCGGCCACGTCACCTGCCGACCCTACAGTTGCTCTTTTACCGAAAACCGCGTCAGCGACCTCATGACATTGGCTTTATCCCGTTGGGCGAATTCAAATCTCTGTAAGCCTATCAGCAGCCTCCCTGCTGTCGTCAAGAGTTAACGGCAACACCTCCAGCACAACTTGACCAGTCCTAGAAAATCACAGCATCTCGAATGCTTGCAGATGTCGCGCCGCAATTTCTCGTGATAGCCTGGGCTCAGTAATGGGCGATGAGCAAAGCGCAGTTGGCGGAGCGCGCCGCGCCGCACTCCTGGCGGAGTGCACGTGTCTTGCGTTCGGTGCTGGCCGAGGGCCGCGCCCGCTGTCGGCTGTTTCAGTTGCAACTCTACTATTACTTCTGCCGTCCGGCCGGCCTGGGCCCCTCAGAGCGACTGTCAGCTTTGCATGTCGACCGTGCGTGTGACGCCTCTCTTCGGTAGTCTGTGCTGTGTGTGTGCGTGTGCGTGTGCTGACTACACGTGACGCACGCCGCCTCGCCGGGCATGCCCGCACGCCCAGCGGCCGCCGCTCGCTCCTCCCACTCAGCTCACATGTGACTCGGCCGGCATTTTCGAGGAATCCTTGCCGACTAGAAGCCGAATGCTGGCCTTGATGTCATTGCTGTTTTTTTTATATATTTCATTTCATTCCACACTATTTGCGATGAAAATCGACAGCTTAACCGATGCTGGAGTTTGCTCGCCGCTTAGACCGCCGCAGTATCTTTCGCTGGCTAAATGTCTGCAACGAACTAACGTACTATACACAGTTAACCCCCGGCCTGGAGTTATATTAAAAGATTTGCAATGCTTCAAACCAAACGTTGTCCACTTTGTACAATAAACCAATTCGACCTCGCAATCGCATTTATTCCAACTGAAATTGGCCGGAGAGGAGTGCAGCCTCCACAACTCCCAAAGGATGTTGGCCGTTCGTGAGCGCAGTGGGCACGCGAGCGGCGCGTGCTGGCGGCGGGGCAGGCGTGCGCAGGCGTGTGCCACACCGGTGGGCCGACGGTCTGAGTGTGTCGCCTGCCTGCAGGACACCGGCTGGGCGCGCCGCTGCGGCCGCTGCAGACGGGCCGATACCGTCCAGGTGAGCCGCACCCGGCGCCGACTCCCGCCCGTCCTCCACGCCCATCCACAGCCGGACCTCCCTGGCTGACCGGCTGCTCCCGCCAACGGGCAGGTCTCGGCGCGCTCTCCACGCTGGTGGTTCAGCTGTAGACGTAGCCGGCAGTGGCCGGTTGGCAGACAGTTGGAGCTAACTGGGGGCGAGAGGGCGGCGGTGGCTAGGATGGTGGTTGCCATGGTGGCGTCACAGCTCGCCGGTGTTCAGAAACGTCGCCAGTTTGGTGTTCAGCTGCCTCTAACTGCCGGGGTAGCGGAACAGTTGGTGGCGCGTCAACTGTTTGTCATTAGAAAGCAGACGATTGTCTGGGTCGCTGTGTGTTGATTGCTTGTCGACACACGACGACAAACTTCTCCCGATCTACTTTCTTCGCGCCGTCTGAGAAAGCGCACAATGAACTGCCGGTGCAACTTTTTTTCGGTTACTTAAGGCAGACCCCCTTCGATAGCTCATCGCCAGTCTGTATGTCGTCCAGGTGTCATTTCCCGTGTCCTCGGGCTCTTGGATTACATCGTAGAGTTCCTCTAATTTTTTTAGATGCTCATGTCCTCTGTCAAGCTGCTCCCTCATGGGCGCAATATACCCGAATAAGCTGACGCGTCCAAACTCCCAACTGCACATGCACAAGTTGCTCCCTTCTTTCTGATTATTCCGAATGCAGGGCTTGAACTCCCCCCCTCCCAGATTCAGACCACCACGAACCACTTCAGCTGCCTTCCGCCTGCGTGTCCCCCACACAGCTGCCGTACGACCCTCGGTCCCCGCTTACGGGGAGGGGGGGGGGCGAGGGTTTGACGGCTGCTTGGCTGGGGCAGAGACGTGTCGCGATCTGCGGCCCAATCTCCGCGGACGCCCCCCCCCCGTCATAACTACGCACAGCTCATCGCCGCTCTTCCGGCACCGGAGAGGATGGCGGGTCGGCACGCGCATGCAGCAGGCCCGGCTGCATGCGGCTGGTGGTGTGCGTGCAGTGGTGCCGGGAGAGCCCTCTGCTGGTCTGCCTGCCGTGCAGTGGTGGCGGGAGAGCCCTCTGCTGGTCTGCCTGCCGTGCAGTGGTGGCGGGAGAGCCCTCTGCTGGTCTGCTTGCCGGACAGTGCTGCCGGGAGAGCCCTCTGATGGTCTGCCTGCCGTGTAGTGGTGGCGGGAGAGCCCTCCGCTGGTCTGCCTGCCGTGTAGTGGTGGCGGGAGAGCCCTCTGCTGGTCTGCCTGCCGTGCAGTGGTGGCGGGAGAGCCCTCTGCTGGTTTACCTGCCGTGCAGTGGTGGCGGGAGAGCCCTCTGCTGGTCTGCCTGCCGTGCAGTGGTGGCGGGAGAGCCCTCCGCTGGTCTGCCTGCCGTGCAGTGGTGGCGGGAGAGCCCTCTGCTGGTCTGCCTGCCGTGTAGTGGGGGGGGGAGAGCCCTCTGCTGGTTTACCTCCGTGCAGTGGTGGCGGGAGAGCCCTCTGCTGGTCTGCCTGCCGCCCCTGTCTCCTGCCGGTAGTGGTGGCGGGAGAGCCCTCCGCTGGTCTGCCTGCTGTACAGTGGTACCGGGAGAGCCCTCTGCTGGTTTACCTGCCGTACAGTGGTGCCGGGGGAGCCCTCTGCTGGTCTGCTTGCCGGACAGTGGTGCCGGGAGAGCCCTCTGCTGGTCTGCCTGCCGTGCAGTGGTGGCGGGAGAGCCCTCTGCTGGTCTGCTTGCCGGACAGTGGTGGCGGGAGAGCCCTCTGCTGGTCTGCCTGCCGTACAGTGGTGGCGGGAGAGCCCTCCGCTGGTCTGCCTGCTGTACAGTGGTACCGGGAGAGCCATCTGCTGGTCTGCCTGCCGTGCAGTGGTGGCGGGAGAGCCCTCTGCCGGTGGGGGCCGGGGGAGCCCTGCTGGTCTGCCTGCCGTGCAGTGGTGACGGGAGAGCCCTCTACTGGTCTGCCTGCTGTACAGTGGTACCGGGAGAGCCATCTGCTGGTCTGCCTGCCGTGCAGTGGTGGCGGGAGAGCCCTCTGCTGGTCTGCCTGCCGTACAGTGGTGACGGGAGAGCCCTTCGTTGGTCTGCCTGCCGTGTAGTGGTGGCGGGAGAGCCATCCGCTGGTCTGCCTGCCGTGAAGTGGTGCCAGGAGAGCCCTCTACTGGTCTGCCTGCCGATGCACGTGTGTCTGGCACCACCAGTGCATGTCCGCGTATGGAAGCCGTGGGTGAGCGCGTGCAGTGGAAGATTTCGCGCCGGTGGCCGACTCGGGGAGGTGGGAAGTGTTGTCTGGGCTCCGCTAGGCCATGCTCGGCTATGCGTGGGCATACATAGGGTTACCCTCCGTCGGCGGCGGTCCGTCATTTGTGGCACCGTCTGCCGTGGGCGCTGTCCAACGTGTGTGCCGTCTCTCGGGGCTGCTTTTGGATAGGTATGTTGGACTGGCAGGAGCCGTGAAGGCTCCTGCGTCGTGAAGGGTCATTCATCTGCTGTTACAGTGTATGACATGACTTGTTTTTACTGTTCTCACACCACGCAACACGAGCACGAAGGAGAGCATGCGTTTTCGTCATTCCATATCAGCTGCTGCTGTCAACCCTGGCTGGTGCGTAGCCACCTTGTCCTCCCTCGTGTCTGTAAACGTGTTGTGCTTCGGAGCATGAGTGGAATTTTTGTGTTCGCACATGGTGCTTGAGCACAACATAGGTGGCTGGGAATCACATAGCTTTTCAGAATTGTATATATTAGTGTCCATGATGGTGGCACCACCTAGAAATTACAGTCATGCAAAGGCACCACCTGAAATTGTCTGAATACTGGAGAACTCCGCGAGTGCTTCGGAGAGCTGACAGGGAACGGTCTTCTTACGTGGACCTTACGTGGACCTAGGGCGCTTCGACCAATATTTAATCATTTACACCAACACAGCTGGGAATGGTTTCTTGAGTCTGAGCTCTGTCGCTGGGCTGGGCCAGAGTGTGGCGGACCTGCGCCGGCTGCTGTCTGAAGCTGGCCAGATTTGGTGACGGGTCTGGACCACCGGTCACGTGACGGCGTGTTGCTCACTGGCAGAAGGACATCGGTGTTGGCTAGCGCCGCTGGTGCCTCGTGATCAGTTCAGGTGTGGTTCGCACAAACGTTTGGCTTAACCCAGCCACTCCAAAGAATGTTTCTTTACCATTGGTTACGGGTATGCCTGTTGTCTGGCTCGCCACATGTATATGTCCCATGGTGTGTTTTTGTGACGGTTTAGCTATGCTCGCCACCCTTTGCATGCCCGGCCTTCGTTTGCTGGTGGTATGATCTCTTTTCCGTAATACGCACTGATCTCTGGACCTGTGTATTTCACGATCTTTGACTTGTGTATGCCACGATCTTTGACCTATAACTGTCTCGATCTTTGACCACTGTCGCGACCTGGTGTATTCATATCTCGTGGTCATTGACTTCGTGACGTTTTCCTATCACTCAGCTCTGTACCGATGACTCAGTATGTAGCCTGTTGATCACGACATCTGAAGTAGGACTGCTTTTGTTTCGCGCCCGACCTGTGATTGCCTGTGACTCGAACCTCTGGCCGGCAGCCGGCCAGAAGCTGAACGGTCACGCGCGCCACCGCGACCGCCTGTACGACAACAACTCGGTGCTCAGCTCCGACCTCGAGTCGACCAGCTTCTTCGACTCGGAGGACGACGGCTCGAGCCGCATCACGTCCACCACCGGTACGTGGCTTTGCGAATACGTGACTTCGAGAGGCAAACCGCAACCGTGTATCTCTAACGAAAGGAAGGCGAGAAAAAGCCTATGTTTTTAGTCATGTAAAGCCGAAGCTGAATCAAATATTTATTTGATTGAAGAATCATAGTTGCGTTTGTGGTCGCCTAGAGAAATGCGTCTTTCTCAAGTGTTCTAAGCAATTTCAATTTGTGATGGCAGAAGTTCCGTGACGATTGCGGGGTAAGCTGTAAGTCATAGGATCCACCTGGAAGTGTTGACAAAGGGAGGGTGTTGGCCGAAGGCGTTGGTGGCTGGTGACCTGGCTGGGGGTGGGTGAGGTTACTATTTTAGAGGAGAGCTTAGGATGGGTATTCCATATAACTAGAGGGATGTTGATGGATGCAAGAGAGAATGCTCCGCTTATCGCTTGTCTACAACATTGCCCTTTATTTCTAATATCCTTCAGTGAGAACGCTCGAAGCCAGGCTTATGGCTTCGAAGCTAAAGCCATAATATGTTAAACCGAAGCCGGCAGCTCAAGATGTCTTGGAGCTAAGCCTAAACTAGCAGTTGGAAATGCTGTAAGCCTTAGCCAACTACTGAACAAAAATATCACGACACAAAATTTGAAGCCAGAAAATTTGAAGGCACAAAGCCAAAGTCGGAGACATTGCCGATAAGATCATGTCAACATGAAGCTGAAGCAGATTTCACCCCCGTGTGTGGCGTCGACGCTTGTCTAAATACTAGTACAGCTGACGCGTTCGGAAGTGCAAATTGCTAGGCCGTGTTTGCACCTTGCCTAGTTTGCTGGGTATTCTAGTTGCCAACCTGTATGCTTGTGCACACTAGACTAACCCGACCAGCTTAGAAGGGTGGCCTGGTGAGCCTCAGGGTCCCGACAAACATTCGCTTGGCCGCTAAAGCCCAAGTAGCAGCCGGACAGACCCTCACGAGGCCGGCCTCTGTTTGTGTTGTACCGCGCACTGCGCAGCCAGGCCGCGCAACTGGGTGGCGTTTTTCCCACCTGGGCTCTTGTGTGTGTTTATCTCGCGGAACGCTCAGTTGGCCGGCGGATCGCTGACGCCCGACTGGGCCGTACCCCGCTAAGGCTTATGACACATTCCTCTGGCCTTTTTGGATGCTTTCGTTTTTAGGTAGCACCGAAACGTCGATGCACAATGATCGACGTTTCGGTGGCATGCCTTCTTCAAAGGCAATACAAAGCGAACAGGTTCGTTTTTTGTTGACACCCGCTCCACAACATCGGACGAAATGTTGCCCTTCCGTCTTCACTAGGAGTCGTTGTTTTTTTTTTTTTTTTTTATAACTACTGGTTGTAAGATCCGCATATGCCTCCTCATATGCCCAACATAGACATCCCCCCGTTATCTCATGCTGCACATATACTTGTTCGAACACATTTGTTCGAGTTTTTTAGAGATGAAGTGTGCTTTGTTCGTTGATTTCATCGGAAAATAATTTTTGCATCATCTGGTCAGAAAACGAAGGTATAAAAAGTAATAGCGCTGTTAAAAGTTGAAGCTAGATGTACTTTTGACAATTCCACACACTTGGTGAGTTAAAAATAGCAACATGCAGAGATAAGGTAAGATATCTTGTTTGCATTCTGATGTGCTTGGCACTGGCCTCGAGCAGCGCAACGATCCACCACTGTCCTTGCCACGAGACGAACACCCCCGATGAGACACCACCTTTACGCCGTGGGAGGATTGAGTGCCCCAATGACCCGGCGACCTTCGTACCGGCGAGGGGTGAGACCAGGAGTGCCTCACTCATCCTTCCATCCATACGCTCCCATTCCAATCCCAATTGCATCCCAATATCCATGTCTTTCAACTGGTCCTGCAACACCAACTATCCCTATCTTGAGCAGGGAGGGCAACTTCCCCGGTCCTGCCCACCAGCTCTGTTTTATCGGGGTAGCCGCGCCCCCTCGGCCCGTCCCCCGGGGTTGACGGAGTCCTGGTGGTTGAGGTCTCCCGTCGCACGGTTCTAGTTGTGACGGGAGACCAACACACCTCTTTGGTCCTGATATCCCGGAGGGGCGGGCGGGCCCGTGGGGCCTGACGAGGGCCAAGTGGCTAGTCACCTCGGGCCGGGGACCTGGGATTACTCCTAGTGTCCGCTGGCCCGGCCGGCTGGCGTCAAGGGGTGGGCGGTGCTGTATCCCGGTCGGGGTGGTGAGTATCTCTCTCACGGCCGGGCGAAGGCGCCACCTGCCCCGTATAGCTCTTCGGGCGCCTGGCGACCTCCCGTCCGCGGGACCGAGGCGTCCTCCCGGTAGGGCCCCTATGTGGTGGGGCGCCAGGGGAGCCGAAACCAAGAAACAGCACATGGCACCAACAACAACAACAAAAACACTCCTGGTCCCTCCCGCGAGGGCCAGACCATCTATTCAGGCAGCATAAAGAAGTATTCCACTATTCCTCGGATCCTCATTTTTCGCGGTCAAACACAGAACCTCTCTGGTTTGTCGCCCTTTCAGAGATGAAATAGATGTGACCGGTTCGGAAAAATTATTCGCTACGAAAAGTTGAAGGATGGGGCGTTAGAGGTGGAGTTTGCGGTAGCGGAGGAGGCGGAGAGAGCGTTGTTGTCGACTGAGTTTGTCTGTGGTGTACGGAAGGGAAGCAAGCATGTTGATGAAACTATTCCAATGCATGTGGAACCACACAAAACAAAGAACTCGTCGCGAGGCATCATCAACTGTTGTGATTTGAGAGATGTGTCTGAGGAGGACATTGTGGATGGCCTATCAGTTTGGGGTAACGAATGCATGCAAAATGAAGGTTAGGAAGGGCTCGGAAATGATATTAACGAACAACGTAATTTTGACCATTGACACTACCGATCTCCCCACTGAAATTCGTGTTGGCTACGTCCGTGTGAAGGTTCGAATTTTTATTCCCAACCCCATGAGATGTTTTAAGTGTCAACGATATGGACACAAACCAATACTGCCGAAATCGCCCTGTATGTGGGAAGTGCGCGTCAGTTGAACACGCAAGTGAGACCTGTGCTTCAGAGGTAAATCATTGTGCAAACTGTGGCAGGGGACAGAGCCCCCACACTTCGTATGATCGGACATACCCAATTTACATAAAAGAGAAGGAAATCATATCAATTAAGCATGCACGAAGAGTAACATTTCGGGAGGCGAGAGACATCTACGAACAAACCCATCCTAAAATGTCGTACTCGTCCAAAGTTAGAAATACCACGTTGATTTCGCATAGCATTCAGCCTGATAGAACTTCCGAGTTGATTGAGAAACTGTCGGCTCTTCTCCAAGCCTTTGAAACGCATATTGAGTCGCCAGCGGCACGAGAACGGTCAACCCAAAGGGACGGCGACCCGGCCTAGGTACCACCTTCGAGTGGACGCGTTGTGCATTAGGAGACCTCCCGATGAACGTCGGATGGTAGGGAGTGGACTCTGGTTCAGCGCCCCAAGAGGCCTCCCCGGTCATTTGCACCAAATTCCATCCCTCCCCCACCTACTTCGAAGTCCCTACCCCTCACTTCATCCTTAACCCAATCTCCTCTCCTACACGTCCCACAACCGCCCCACTCTCCTCTCCACCTCCTCCCTGCCTGATCCTACTCCCCTTCCGGTAAGCCACTCCTCACCTCCACCTTCAACATCCACTTCCGCACTTTCGGTCGCCATCCAGAAACACCCTCCAGGTAAAGCCCCTCCCGCAAGGCCGGCTACCCCATCGCCACGACGGCGAATTGAGGGACCGGCAGGAACTCACGTTGTACACGACATGGGCCCTCACCCGCCCCTACCTCGGCTAGGGCCTCAGAAGCGAGGCCTACCGACTACCGGCTCCCCACGGGCCAAGAAATTCCGAGCTCCCGCCCCAGAACTCAGTCGTTTGGACTTAGAAACGCATCGTCCGAACCACTGGCGACCTCCTCCCTGTGGCGGGCGACAAACACCAATCTTTAAAACGCGTTTTCCTAACGCGTTAGCTTAGGACTTCCTCTTTCACTTACTGTCAAATGGGTAATATTCTACAGTGGAACTGTAGAGGTGTGAGAACTAGCAATAACGAATTACAACATATTTTGCACCGTCGTACACCGGCCGTAGTATGCCTACAGGAGACCAAACTATCTCTTGGTGCTTCCTTTTATTTAAAAAAAAACTGTTTTACACAAGGACGTCGTCACCCACACGGTGGCACATGGTGGTGTGCTTCTTGCCGTCCACCACTCAGTCCCCTTCCAACAAGTACACCTGAGATCAAACATTCAGGCTGTCGCTGCTCGGATAATAATTAATTGCCGTGTTACCACCATATGCTCCATATACTTACCCCCAGGAACAATCTTTCCACTCGCAGAACTGCTGCAAGTGATAAATCAGCTCACTCCCCCGCTGATTTTATGTGGTGACTTCAACGCACATCACCAGGTTTGGGGCTCACCGAATAGTACTGTTTAGTACTGGTCGTGGACGTGCATTGGAACGCATTATCCGCAATTTTCCCCTTGGTATTCTTAACACTGGAACTCCAACACTCTTTGCAGCCCTGAACCTTCTCCCGGTTTAGAGTGGTCGGTGGATGATGATCCAGGTACGAGTGACCATTTTCCCGTTTGGACTCACTTCATCGATGGTGTGGAAGCTGGTCGACGTCCCCCCAACTGGATTCTTTCAAAAGCTGACTGGATTTCCTTTCAGTCCGATGCCGAGGAGAGGCTCGGCGAGTCCTCCGAAGGATTGATTTCCATAGAGGTGTTTACAACTGCAACGTTACAGAGTGCTTAGTAATATATTCCTCGTTCGTCGGGCACGCCACGCCGTGTGTCAGTCCCTTGGTGGTCTGATAAATGCCGAGATGCATTGCGTGCTAGAAAGAAGGCGTTCCGTATTTTTAATCGTGACAGCTGCATGGCAAATATCGTAGCTTTCCGCAAGGCAAGGGCACACGCAAGGCGCACAATTGCTGATTCGAAACGACAATCGTGGAAAGCATACGTCAACACGGTGAATTGTTCCACCTCGCTGTCATCGGTGCGGTCCCGCATCAAACGTATCTCCGGCAAACTTACCTGTACCCCACTCCCCACACTGCACGTAAATGGACAAGATATTATTAATCCGAAGGATGTCGCCAACGAGATGGGATTGGCCATCTCCGAACGATCGAAAAAGGAAAACAGTGGACGTTTCTCAGAATACAAAGCCCGGTGCGAAGCACTACCCCTTGATTTTAAAACAGATTCTATCCATTACAGCAGTCCATTTTCTATTTCCGAACTGACTGCTGCTATAGGCACCCTTGGGAACGTAGCAGAAGGACCCGACACCTTACCCAATGATATTATTAAACATCTGCCGATAACAGCTTTAAACACACTTCTGCAAGTGTTCAACAAAATGTAGGAAAGAGGAACATTTCCATTGACATGGTGGAGGGCGCTTGTCGTCCTTATCTGCAAGCCAAACAAAACGGGATAGGACCCACTTCATTATCAACCCACATCATTGACCTGTTCACTTTACAAATTGTTTGAAAAATGGTGAACTTTCGACTCATGTGGTTTTTACAACGCAACCATGTATTCGCCTCGATACAGAGTGGCTTCCGCAGACACCGAAGCACATTTGACCATATTTTAGCTCTTAATTCCGTTGTACGCCTGAGTTTCACGAAACGATGTCATACCGCTGCCATATTTTTCGATGTTGACGGCGTTGACGGCGCGTCATGGTATCCTCATGAAGTTGCACCAAATAAGCATAAGAGGTCCGATGGGGTTTTTCTTGACAATTTTTATTAAAAAAACTAATAGGACATTTCGGGTCAGACTAGGTGGCTACCTCTCTGACACCTTCCAACAGATTTATGGGGGGGTTCCGCAGGGAAGTATTTTGAGTGTGACTCTGTTCGTCATTGCCATAAATGATGTGGGTGATGCACTGCCAACATCGGTAGGACGAGCGCTATTCGTGGATGATTTTACAGTGTGGTTCTCCTCTCGTACGGTGCGGACGGTGGAAAGACAGCTCCAATTAGCTGTAGTGAAATTGATGAAGTGGTGTGATAGAACTGGTTTCACTTTATCCACCTCAAAGACTACCGCTGTTAATTTATGTTGCAAACGCCGTTGCACAGACCCAACGATAAGAATGAATGGTCACCTCATACCTTTCAGATTTGCAGTCAAGTTTCTTTGGGTATGAATGGGTCGCCATGTTACGTATAAAACTCACATCACTGACCTTGTCAACAAATGTACAAAAGGTCTCCAGGTAATGAGTACCGTTTCTAGGTGTTCATATGGAGCTGACAGATCAGTTTTACTTCTCATATACCGATCGCTCGTGCGTTCTAAAATTGACTATGGATCTTTTATCCATGACGGAGCGAGTGCCACATCTAAGCGCTGTCTTCATGTGATCCATAATTCAGCCCTCCGCATCGTTACTGGAGCCTTTCTTACTTCACCGGCTGCTAGTGTAATGGTGGAAGTAGACGAGCCACCTCTTGCGCTACGCCGTAGGTTATTGGGCGCGAGATACGCGTGCAATGTTGCTCAAAGCCGGAACCATTCAGCCTATCGGTGGATATTCTCAGGGACATCAAATGCACGCCACAGGGCCCAGCGTGGACTACCGTTTTCCATTCGTATGACCTCGATCTTTCGATAATGTAATATCATGCCGCGTTCTGTAGCACGTGTCATCACGCCGAGCCATAGGCGCACTGCAGGGGGCCCGGCCCCCATGAGACCAAAGTGCCCTCTTGGCCGGAATGTCCCAAATTCAGCCCAAAAATAACCTGCCTGATGTGCCCCGCATGTGCGAAAGGTGCACCTTGGGCCCAAAACTGCCATTTTGGCGGAAAAATTTCACGCCCCTCCCCCTCCCCCCGGTCAACAAAGTTCCCTCTTGGCCGGAATGTCCCAAATTTGGCCCAAAAATGACCTGCCTTATGTGCCCCGCCTGTGCAAAAAATGCCCTTTTGGCCAAAGATGTTCACGCCCCCCCCCACCCCCACCCCGGTCAACTAACCTTCTAGTGTGCCCCGGACCACAAAGTGCCCTTTGGAGCAGGCCAAGTGCCCTTTTCGGTCCGCCCCCCATGGAAAAATCCTGGGTACGCGCCTGCGCCGAGCACTCCCCCATGGCACGTTGTTCCAATGCATACTGACGTGACTTTGACTTGCTAAAAAAAAGTACATATAAACCCGGTGGAACTCCTCATGTTGGCATTGGAAAAAAGAAATGAATATCACGACTTTTCGCGCATCTACACAGACGGCTCAAAGTCGGCCTCTGGTGTTGGGTGTGCTTACGTCAGTCGACAAGGTGCTCGATCTTTTTGGTTACCGACACAAACATCGATTTGTACTGCCGAACTGTATGTCATTTTGCAAGCCCTCTATTTTATACAGAAAAGCCGGTCCACAAAGTGCGTGGTTTTCACAGACTCTGAGCAATCTCCAGGCACTGAACACCTTTAACCAGGATAACCGACTTGTTCGGAGGATTATCAAAGTAGTAAAATCCCTACATGACATCGGCAGAAATATCGTGTTCTGTTGGATTCCTAGCCATGTTGGACTCGCGGGAAACGAAGCAGCTGACATACGCCAAACACGCCATTGGTAATGGCCTTGTGGTCCATCTGCGGCTCCCTCCAAGGGATCTATACCCCACTATATTGTCAAATATACGGTCGGAATGGCAACGAACCTGAAATTTTAAGTGTAGTAAGCTCAGGGTTTTGAAACCGACACTAGGACAGTGGCTGTCCACTCACCGAACCAAACGCCGGGAAGAAGTAGTACTATGCCGATTGAGAATAGGCCATACCTTCGCAACACATAGTTATATGTTGACCGGTGATGACCGACCCCTATGTCCGCGCTGCTCTTACCCGCTTACCGTGCACCATGTCTTAGTTGGCTGTACACTGCTAGATCCTCTCCGACGCCAGATTTTAGGGCGGATAAATACCGACTCTTCTCTACGTATGCTTATAGGGAGGTCTGAGGTCGTGGCGTCGGCAAATATATTTACGTTCATTCGACAAGCTCGGCTTGACGTGATATACCCCCGCCCGTGAAGATGAGTAGCAAGATATGATAGCGGCACCGTAGATTGATTAAAATTCAGTTATGGGCGCAAAATGACCCTTGATGTCGACGCGCCCCTAAACTCCAATCCACCACCGCCACCACGAGACGAACACTGCCAGCTTTCGCTGAGGTTGGAGAACTCCACATAAATGTCTCTCGCGAAAAATAACTCGCGACGAACGTTTTGTGACATGTCTGAACGTTGCTGGTGCGACTGTGGTGTAGCATGTATTGCCCACATGAAAGAAGGGTGAACGGAGTCATGGCATGAGAGAGGCTGCCGTTGTAAGAAAATTAGCACGGGAGCAGTGTGTGTGTGTGTGTGTGGGTGAATTTTGCCAGCCTGCCACCGTGTGGTGATATCGGCTTGTAGATATCACCACACGGTGGCAGGCTGGCAAAATTTACCCACACACACCCACACACACTGCTCACATGTTAATTTTTCTTACAATGGCACGGGAGCAATGAATGATGTCCTTCTTACGCCTCATTCTATTTTGCGAAATAGGCGCCCCTTACCAAGCACAGAAGAAACGCGAATGTATTTACTGCTATCAAACCTCGTGTACCCTGGTGCCCCCACACCACGTGTGTCTAGTGTACAGCCCGTGTCCCGTGTATCCACAGCCGTATATAACGGAGCGCCGCCGGCCGTCCCCAGGCAGCACGTCCGTGTCCCGTGTATCCACAGCCGTATATAACGGAGCGCCGCCGGCCGTCCCCAGGCAGCACGTCCGTGTCCCGTGTATCCACAGCCGTATATAACGGGGCGCCGCCGGCCGGCCCCAGGCAGCACGTCCGTGTCACGTGCACCCACAGCCGGAGATAACGGGGCGCCGCCGGCCGTCCCCAGGCAGTACGTCCGTGTCACGTGCACCCACAGCCGGAGATAACGGGGCGCCGCCGGCCGGCCCCAGGCAGCACGTCCGTGTCACGTGCACCCACAGCCGGAGATAACGGGGCGCCGCCGGCCGTCCCCAGGCAGTACGTCCGTGTCACGTGTGCACCGTCGCCACCGACGGCGCAAGCCGCGGCCGCAGCGGGCGCCGGGCATGTCGCGCACCTCGTCCTTCTCCAGCATCACCGACTCGACCATGACGCTCAACATCATCACCGTCACGCTCAACATGGACACGGTCAACTTCCTCGGCATCAGCATCGTCGGCCAGAGCAACAAGGGCGGCGACGGCGGCATCTACGTGGGGAGCATCATGAAGGGGTGTGTGGTGTGGGTGGTTCCGTGTGTCCCCGACGCGTTGATCGAAACGGATGTGTGCCGGTATGGGTCGGCAAATGCCCCAATTAACGGCAATCTGTTGGCGATGCAGAACAGGCCTGCATTTGTCCGAGCAATGTGGGAGTTGTCAAATTCAGAGAGGATATTTTGGCCTGGTCATCGCAAGCGACTTTTTGCACTTCTGGGGTACAGTGATTCTTAGGTTAGGATCTTAGGTTTTATTAGGTTCTTAATATTATGGTATATAATCTAGGACTAACGACATTAAGAATGAAAATGGAGCATAGGTTCAAAAATACGAGATGCAGCTGCTCTTTCCTACATGAATATCTCCTTATTACGACTGTATCATAATTATACTACTGGAATATAAATATGGGTCTAGAAGCCCAGCTGTCTGGACTTCCTTATTAAAGGGGAATGAGATGGTAGCACTACGTTACCAACATGGCCTTCCATCTGGAAGAACATAGTTTTCTGGAAATTACAGGTATTATTTTGCAGTTTGCAGGAAATTCGGGACAGTGGTATGTTTCCGTCACTAAGTATGTATGCCCTCAGCAGGGTAGCGGGGCCCATATGCTTCAGTGTATAAGAGTGGTTGTCGGTGACTAATCAGGAAGTTCGGGGGATGTGTATGGTGGACCCCGAAGTGTCCCGTTTAATTGTAGCAGGTGCCAAAGTACTCAAAAATAAGTTTGGTTCAAACTGCGCCGGCATCGACCCACCGACCAGGGTATTGTATGGCTGATTCCTAACTGCGATGTTTCAACACTCGTCAGCTAAAACTCTCCGTCGCCATATTTATCCTAGTATATTGCCGTAGTTATAAAAGCGTTTACAATGCAATTCACGTGTTCGACAATTTGGATCCAGAAGCCGCCTTTGATTGGCAGCTCCCAGCCGCAGAGTGCGCCCGACCTTGAGCGTGACCTGTGTGTTACAGGGAGGCCATGTGATCGGTAGGGGTCACGCCTGACCTCGACCTGGCCGGCAGGGGCGCCGTGGCGCTGGATGGCCGAATCGAGCCGGGCGACATGATCCTGCAGGTGAACGACATCAACTTCGAGAACATGTCCAACGACGACGCGGTGCGCGTACTGCGCGAGGTGGTGCAGAAGCCGGGTCCCGTCAAGCTTGTGGTGGCCAAGTGCTGGGACCCCAACCCAAAGGGCTACTTCACCATCCCGCGGACAGAGCCGGTGCGGCCCATCGACCCGGGCGCCTGGGTGGCTCACACGGCCGCCTGCAGAGGTGAGCCCGTCGGCGGGTGGACGGCGGAGGTGGAGGTGGGCACATCCGCCGACACAGTCGGTGCGGTGCGGGGGGTGGAGAGTGGGGAGCGATGGTGTTTGTGTTGGCACGTTGGCAAGTGGGTTGTGAGGGATGTTAGGGGTGTTAGGGGTTTGCGGTTCATGAGTATGGAACGTGGATGATGGAAATGCGGTGGTTGTGGTTGGTTGCACCCGAGTATGGACGGTTGCGTGACTTGAGCGGAGAGCACAGACGATGGAATTGTTTCACTGTCTTCCGCGTGCCGACGCGAGATGGCTGTTCCGTACGCCATTGTGTCTTAGCTGGACGGGTGTTTTATGCGCGCCGGCGACGCCCAACGGCTGGCATGACCGACACTCGCAGTCGTTGGCGTCCTGGCTCGTACCCACTCACAGATGCGTCCTGAGATCACCCATGCAGAAACGCGTCCTCTAAACAGACGCACACATTCAGGACGCATCCTAAAAACGAACGTACCCATTCACAGACGCGTCCTGAGAGCGGTCGTGTTCATTCACAGACGCGTCCTGAGAGCGGACATGTTCGTTTACAGACGCGTCCTGAGAGCGGACGTGTTCGTTTGCAGACGCGTCCTGAGAACGGGTGGAGATGCGAGCCGGGCCCCACTGTCGGCGCTGTGTGTTTGACGTGTGTAATTTGGCTGTGGCGGCTACTGTTGGTCTTGTCTTGTGGTTGAGCGCTGGTGGTCAAACACTGGTCAAAGCACTCTTCAACCAAAATGACAAACATGTTGCCTTGCAGGAGAGTACTCAGTCGGTGCGCCGTCCACGTTTGCTCCCAGCCACTATAAAGGTATGTCGATTACACTTGCCCGGTGTCGACGTACATCTGCAATTTTCAGCCATTAAATAGTATGTGGCTTGCATACGTCACCAAAGCGCGTTAAACAAACTTCAAATACATCATGCTATAAAAACGTGGCACAGCAAAGCAGATGATATTCTGTTTTTTTAAACAATTATAGGGAAAAGCCTAAGAGAACTTTGTGTATGCTGGTTATTTGATATTCGCTTAGATTGTGTTTTATGTATGCATTGTGAGATTTGAAGTGTTCGGTATATTATACCCTGCACGTAGCATTTTGAATGTTAGTCGGTTGTAGACGCGTCAGCTGTCGGCCCTGCCACAAGTGAGGGCAGGCTGACCAGTGTAGTGACCGGGAGCGACAGCTGTTGGTCCTGCCACAAGTGAGGGCAGGCTGACCAGTAGGGTGTGTCACGAAGGACCTTTTTTTGGAAATTGCACTTTGCTTAGTGAAATTATCGTGCAGATCACCTTAAAAAAACCTGTGGTCGAAACTAAATCGAAATCAAACAATAAACAAAATATGCGACAGGCCGATAAAGAAACAAATTTGCCGGGCGCCCGGCGTTGAAGTTTCCAGTGATGGCGCTCCGTTGCGATTGGCATCTAACACCACGCGTCCGGCCACCGGCGGAGCGCCGCCGCGGCGCTGTGACGAAAAAGGCGGCAGTCGGTGCTGTGGATGACTGGTGAATGGATTCTGGTGATGAAGCTCATTAATAAAACTCAATGAAAGTGTTTAGTGGGGTAAAAGGCTTTTGATAAGCACCAGTCGCTTAATAAGTTGCCTGGATATCTCACGCATGATAGAAAGGTTCACTTTACGTCGCTTGTTCGTTCCATTTTCAATCAGTAGATCTATCGGCGTATAATGCTAATATTTTCACTTTTGAAGGCTTAAACATCTTCAAAATTCCTCGTCTGTTTACATCGAAGACCAATTAAATCATTCTGAGACACTTGATATCTTATTGTTATGACAAATAGACCAGGCGAAATCGGCATCATGCTCCGTTCCACTACAACCGAAGGAGACGGGCATACAGCGACGTCACCTTTTGTACGAGCGGCCACATTTTTTGTACGAACTATCATTTTATAACTGTACTACTTGTCTACATGCTCGACAGAAAACCCGACATGAAATCCTTTTGCTGCTGAGCACTGGCATCGCTGACCTGTGTTTGAACTTCGCCACAATGTAACCGTGGCGGGCCTCTTCACCAATTACCTTCAAAGACGCCTCGGTCACCACTTTCACCATCCGTTCCACCGTCTGACTGTGCACGGGGTATGGCGGTACTTCGAGAGGACTCGCGATGATGTCTAGTAAGTCATCATCGGACAGTTGTTGCGTCAAGGGCGGCTCGGTTATAGCCTCATTACACAAATCAATCAGCTCCATGATGCTGTTTGCCCCCATGTTCACTTTTGGAAGCTTGAACTTGCGCACTTCGTCAGTATCATTATTGACTTGAGTTCTGCGACACTGCTGGATTTGAGTGACCGCCCTTTCCCGTGTGGCTTGATCTTGGCCCACTGTCATTGCTAGCAGTACTGCCTCAGGGTGACACCAGTAGCTGTTGCGCTGTATTACCGGCTGCACCGTGGCCGCTATCTCAGGTCGCAAACTTTTGAGAAGTTGCACGCTGTGCAGCGCATTGCCAGGACCGTCAGAACATTTCCAGTTCTTCTTGATGCAGAACCACATGGTAGTATAGTGGCACACGATGAACTCCGCTAGCATTCTCAGACTGTCTGATGGCTGTGCGGTTGATATGTAGAGCCGGAGAATTCGCGCCGCCAGAGTCAGCCACCTGGAGTGGTTTAGTGGACCGATCTTCATTTTCGCAGTTCTATCTGAACTATCTATCGCAGTATCGCAGTTCTATCTGTACAGTCTGGACACTACGCGCCAGACTGTACAGAATAGCCTGATCTGAACTTAGGTCACTGAGAATCTCCTGCGTCATTTCTGAAACATTTCCGCCATCGATTGGCTCAAAATCGACCACTGGCAAGGTTTTTACTGCGCCAGCAGCAGCCCGGCCAATCAGCCCACTAAACGACTTAGGTCCTGTTGTGACTCCATCTAACTGGCTAAATACTGCACGAAGAGTAAGTTCATTTGCATGAAGTTGGCACACAAACCAGTTTTTGTTCGAGCTCAAACAAACGGATAACACCACCTTTTTGGCCAATATTAAATATCGTGCCATCACAGCTAAGCACAGAAACATTCGCACCAAACTCGTATGCCACGGCGTTCAGGTCCTGAAAAATGTCCTCCGCTTTCCCAGTCTGTGGGGTAAAGTGTCCTAAATATGCACTGTCTGACTCGGATACAACCACAATGTGCTCTTCCGTCTTCTTTGAGCTGGCTGTCATAAGCGTGTCGTCTTTTCTCCCTTCGAAGTAGAGACCAGATACACGACCTGCATGATCCTCATGGCTCTGGGCTACTACCTCTCTTCTAATCCGATCCCTTGCTCGCCATACTTTTTTGCTATCCACTATGCAGTCCATATCGTCAGAAGTGATCCGACCAATGTTCACTTGGAAACCGTTTATGATCGCAGCACACGCACGATTAGACACTCCGTACCGATCAGTTGCTAGAGCCGTATTTAGCAGTTCGTCTGTGTTACTGTTCACCATATACTCTGACTCATTGACTACAGATGTGAGCGATGATGAATCTGTGGCGGAATCTTGGTCTGAATTAGAATCTAGCTGGGCCATTCTAGAAGGTCCCGGTTGTGGTGATGTGACTCTCTCGGCGGTCAGACGCCTCCTTTCGTCCATGGCGCGTCGACGAGTGGTTTCATGGATATCTGCGGTGCCGATTTGCATTTCGCGAGTTCCTCTCTGGTCTTGGACAAAGGGAAACTCCATTCGTGGCACTTTGTCGGCCATCGCACATTTGCAGCTTTCGATAACAGCACATTTGCAGCGGGCTATATCAAACAATTTTCCAAACCACTCATCACCGGACGGACGTACACCTGGTGATGCCGACTTCTTTCCAGCAGTTTTCATGTATCGCAAGTAGCGATCGCGGCATTTTCGAACCACTGCCGCCTTTTTCGTCACAGCGCTGCGGCGGCGCTCCGACGGCGGCCGACGCGTGGTGTTAGATGCCAATCGCAACGGAGCGCCATCACTGGAGACTTCAACGCCGGGCGCCCGGCAAATTTGTTTCTTTATCGGCCTGTCGCATATTTTGTTTATTGTTTGATTTCGATTTGGTTTCGACCACGGGTTTTTTTTAGGTGATCTGCACGATAATTTCACTAAGCATAAGAAAAACCGTTCAGGCGACACACCCTACTGACCAGTGTAGTGACCGGGAGCGACAGCTGTTGGTCCTGCCACAAGTGAGGGCAGGCTGACCAGTGTAGTGACCGGGAGCGACAGCTGTTGGTCCTGCCACAAGTGAGGGCAGGCTGACCAGTGTAGTGACCGGGAGCGACAGCTGTTGGTCCTGCCACAAGTGAGGGCAGGCTGACCAGTGTAGTGACCGGGAGCGACAGTTGTTGGTCCTGCCACAAGTGAGGGCAGGCTGACCAGTGCAGTGACGGGGAGCGACATCTGTCGGTCCTGCCGCCGGAGTGAAGCGCTTGATACGACTGACGGCCGGTGTCTGTGCTTCAGGCCAGTTCAGCGGCGCTCGGCAGCCTTCTCTGTCGACGCTGACGTCGACCAGCTCGTCGCTGGCCAGCAGCATGCCGGAGTCGGAGAGTGAGTATTGCTGCTGACTCCTGTAGTGCCATTTCCGCGCGCATCCAGGATTGAGTGCTGGTGATTGTTATTAGCACGGCTTGTCCCTTAAGTGCCATTCCGTCCCACCCTGGCCAGAGTGGCCACACCATCCAGATGACGATGACGTAGAACACCACGGCCAAACTTGAAGTGGTTATCGAGGGTTGCACTTGCACGCATAGTGCCAGTCTCGCTCTGCACTATTCTCGACCGTTTGGACTGTTGGCACTCAGGCGGTTACTAGATTACTATTTGTTTGTTTATTGGGTGGTTCACGACGCACTTTATGCACATTCACGGCTAATGACGACGCCCACACTGTTTCGCCGGTGGGCCGCGGGATTGGGAAATACCGCGAGCGGCGCTAATGTCGAACCCGGCATCTTCGGTACCCAGAGCCCAACATCTTAACCACTCGGCCACCCCCCCCCTCAGGCGGTTACTATTTGGCAGATGTGAAGCAAATTTGATGCGTTGGGAAGTTTAGCCGTAGGCATACTATTTCCATCGAGCTGGTGGATTGGTGGAAGACAGGTGAGTTGTTCGGTGCTTTGGGTGCTGGATGCTGTTCATTGATGTGTAGGGTGAAAGGGATAGTTTGAACGTAATCTCGAGTGTATGCTGCTGACGCTTGTTTGGTGTGCATGTTTTGGTGCTAATCCTAAACCCCAAGCGACCAATGAATTCGTTTTGCATGCGAACCAAAATGTGCTGTCCTACGTGAATGCATTAACATGATTATTTCAACGTACATGGTAGATATGCCACTGATACATAGTAGTGTTATCTATAAATATTTCGATGACGACCAGGAGTGCCTGACTAGCTATGGTAGACTATATTTTAACCACTAGTTTAAAGATTGCTTCAGCTACCCATTTTGTGTGATGACTAGCTAGTCATTTCCAGCAAATGAAGCCAATGAATGAGATGATTGTCTAGTAAGCTATGCAGCCATTGCTGTCAATTGTTTGCGCCTCATGCTAGGCGTGTTTCACGTGTCATTTGGTCTGTATAGATGAGGGTGCGTGTGAAGCGGCCGTCGGCGGTCGGCCGTCTGTGTATGTGTGCATAGTGGGCGCTGCCTGCGTGCGACTGCGCCGCTGCCCAACCGACGTTGCATGTCCCGCTGCCGCCGACCTGCTTGCCTGGCAACGCCGCCACAGTCACACACTGCATATACGTCTCGGCTGTTCCCCGCGACCTGCGTCTGTCGCCTCGCCGGGGCCTTGTCCCGGCTTACTGGAGCTTCTCCAGTTACTCTTTCGTTGTTGCGTCGCCCACTCCGATCTTCCCCATTTCCCACCAGCCAGCTGTTCCAGTGCTTACCAGCTGTCGCAGCTTCCGCCCATCCTCCCGGCTTCATCACTATTCGTCTGATATTCCTTGCCGACTCTTAATCCGCGCCCAGCTTCTCGGACGCTTCTGTCGTCACCCGCTCGTCCAGCATTCCCCAACCACAGCTCCCCAGCCATTTCTGTCTACACCTACCTCCTCAACAACCTCCAGCCAGATTTCCGCAGCCGCCTCCTGCATCCACCTTGACCACTACCGCCTGCACCTGCACAGCTACCTCCTACATCCTCACTCCTTTGCAGTCACCCTGCCCCCTCCACCTCTAGCTACAACTCCCCAGCCGCTCCCTATATCCTCATCTACTCCGCAGCCGACTCCCTGCCCCCTTCACCTGCAGCCACAGCTATCCAGCCGCCCCCTACTCGCCTACTTCTCAGCCGCATCCTGCCCTCTCCGCCTGCAGCTACCGCTCCCCAGCCGCCCCCTATATCCTCACCTACTCGGCAGTCGCCTCCCTGCCCCCGTCCGCCTGCACTCACATCTCCCCAGCCGCCTCCCTGCCCCGTCCGCCTGCAGCCACATCTCCTCAGCTGCCTCCCTGCTCCCGTCCGCCTGCAGCCACATCTCCCCAGCCGCCACCCTGTCCCCGTCCGCCTGCAGCCACATCTCCCCAGCCGCCACCCTGTCCCCGTCCACCTGCAGCCACATCTCCCCAGCCGCCTACCTGCCCCCGTCCGCCTGCAGCCACATCTCCCCAGCCGCCTACCTGCCCCCGTCCGCCTGCAGCCACATCTCCCCAGCCGCCTACCTGCCCCTGTCCGCCTGCAGCCACATCTCCCCAGCCGCCTCCCTGCCCCCGTCCGCCTGCAGCCACATCTCCCCAGCCGCCTCCCTGCCCCCGTCCGCCTGCAGCCACATCTCCCCAGCCGCCTACCTGCCCCCGTCCGCCTGCAGCCACATCTCCCCAGCTGCCTCCCTGCCCCCGTCCGCCTGAAGCCACAGCTGGACGGCCGGCCGCGTCTGGCCACGCGGTGTCGCCTGCACGGCTTGTGTTCGCGGCTGGCTTTGGTGGTGCGCCGACTGACCGGCTGGTGGCCGCCGGCGCCTCGCGCCCGCTGCAGTGCCGCTCCTGTCGCCAGGGCCGCCGGCCGAGCCGCTCACCGTCGACTCCGGCATGCTGGTGGTGACGCGCGCCATGGCCGCCGCTGACAGTGGACTCGAGGTGCGCGACCGCATGTGGCTCAAGATCACCATCCCCAGCGCCTTCATCGGTGAGTGGTGGCGCGTCAGGTGGCGATAGCTCGGTCGGTACGGCGGTGAGCTGTTGGTCGTAAGGTCGTGGTTCCAAACCAACATCCGGCGGGCATTCCCAGTCCACTGGCGACCAATCGCCGTGAGAGTTGGCGACACTGTATGACCCGGCGGTCGAATGCGTCGTGCAATAGCCCAGGGTCGGTGGGCGGAGATGTAGGCAGGCATCTTTCCAGCTTTACAGCAGTTTCCATGGATAAAAAAAATTCCTCAATTTCCGTAGGATATTTTGCGACATCTTTGTTGTCGACCTTCTACCAATAGTGCAAGGGTGTAACCACCTGAAGTATCCAGGTATGGTCCAAGCTGTGACTCGTGAGCAATTTTCAGGTTAAATTAATGAGGCGGCTGTAACAAAAATTCATGCGAGATCAGAGCCCTTGTGAATTCAGCATTGGCTACACCCATGCACTAATAGAGAAGGGCATCTGTATGCTGGAACTGGCTTTTCTTCGGGGTGGGGAAGGAGTGGAGAGGGCGCCAGTAGTAAATGCGTGGGTGGGATAAATGGGTGAGGCTGATCAGTGGTACAATGGTGGAGTACGACTCCGCTACTGACCCCATCCACCATTTAACTCTGACCGCACACTGACTCCGGACCTCACTACTGACTCCGGACCGCACCACTGACTCCGGACCTCACCACTGACTCCGGACCTCACCACTGACTCCGGACTACACTACTGACTCTGGACCTCACACCGACTCCGGACCTCACCACTGACTCCGGACTACACTACTGACTCCGGACCGCACCACTGACTCCGGACCTCACCACTGACTCCGGACCGCACCACTGACTCCGGACCTCACCACTGACTCCGGACCTCACCACTGACTCCGGACTACACTACTGACTCCGGACCTCACCACTGACTCCGGACCTCACACCGACTCCGGACCTCACCACTGACTCCGGACTACATAAAGACATAAAGACATAAAAGATTAGTGCAACTCCGAGCCACAAGGGCCCTTCTTGGTTGCACTCTGTACACTGAATCAGTTGCCCACCAAATCTGCCAATCAGCCCTCCCTGTAATACTGAAAAGCAAGCCCTCTATTCTTATAATGATTGTCTATGCTGTTTTTAAAGATGTTCAATGTGCTGCTACTGACGATGTTTTCTGGCAGCTGGTTCCAGTGTTCCACTACCCTGTTGGTGAAGAAAGTTTGCCTTAACCTTGTTCTGCTGTGGTTAATTTTAATTTTGAATTTATGACCTCTAATTGCATCATTTCTGTTAAATTCAAACATTTCCCCAAGGTATCCCCTCTCCAGACCATTGACAAATTTAAAGATCTCGATGAGATCTCCTCTCAGCCTTCTATATCTAAGTGAAAACATATTCAATTTCTTCAATCTTTCCTCATATGCCAGGTTGCTTATGCCATTAACCATTTTTGTAGCCCTCTTTTGTACTCTCTCTAAAAGCCAACAATCTTTTTCATAGCTAGGAGACCAAGCTTGGATGCAGTATTCCAAATGTGGCCTAACGTATGCACAGTAAAGCTTCCTGATCACTTCCTCACTTCTGTATGATACATTCCTATTTATTGCCCCGAGCATTCTCAGTGCCTTCTTCCTGGCTTCCTTGGTCTGTTCTGATGCCCCCAATTTTGTGTTTAGAATAACACCTAAATCCTTCTCCTGTTGAGTCACTGATAGCACTTGGCCACCCATCAAGTATGGAGCCTTCATATGCTGCTTACCTACATGCATGATTTTGCACTTATCAAAGTTAAATTTCATTTGCCATTCTTCGGACCACTTCACAAGTTTGTCTAAGTCTTTTTGCAGCGAGATATGCTCATCCTGACCTGTTATTGCCCTAAAGACCTCCAAATCATCTGCAAATTTCAAAACTTTACTGCTTAGGCCACTTTCAAATGTTATTTACAAATATAATGAACAGTAATGGCCCTAGTACTGACCCCTGGGGACTCCACTAAGAACATTTTGCCATGATGACTTTGTACCATTTAGCATCACTCTTTGCTGTCTATCTGAAAGCCACAACTCTATCCATTTTAAGATGCTACCTGCAATACCATGGGACTGAAGCTGTATCATTAACCGTTTATGGGGTACCTTGTCAAAGGCCTTACTAAAGTCAAGATATGCTACATCAACCTGATTTCCCTGATCAAATTGTTCTGTGGCGAAGTTCAAAAAGTCCAAGAGGTTTGTGAGACACGATCGTCCTTTTCTAAATCCATGTTGAGTATCTTGAATCAATCTGCTACCTTCCAGATAACTAACTATTCTATCCTTGATAATTGATTCGAGTACCTTGCAGACTAGGGATGTGAGACTTATTGGCCTATAGTTTTCAACTTTCCCTCTTTCTCCTTTCTTGAAAATAGGAACTACATTTGCCCTTTTCCAGTCTGTTGGAATTTCATTATGTGAAACTGATCTACAAAATATTATGCTAAGTGGAAATGCCAGTTCCTTTTCAGTTTCCCGCAACACCCTAGCATAAATATCATCAGGTCCTGCTGCCTTATTTGGCTTTATTTTCCTGATATGATTGTAAACAACATCACTACCAATGAAATCAACATCATTTGTCAGATCCCATGTAACTGAACTATGGTGTACGGTCGGCAGATTACTGACTCTGGACCTCACACCGGCTCCGGACCTCACCACTGACTCCGGACTACACTACTGACTCCGGACCGCACCACTGACTCCGGACCTCACCACTGACTCCGGACCTCACACCGACTCCGGACCGCACCACTGACTCCGGACCGCACCACTGACTCCGGACTACACTACTGACTCCGGACCTCACACCGACTCCGGACCTCACCACTGACTCCGGACCGCACCACTGACTCCGGACTACACTACTGACTCCGGACCTCACACCGACTCCGGACCTCACCACTGACTCCGGACTACACTACTGACTCTGGACCTCACCACTGACTCCGGACCTCACACCGACTCCGGACCTCACCACTGACTCCGGACTACACTACTGACTCTGGACCTCACCACTGACTCCGGACCTCACCACTGACTCCGGACTACACTACTGACTCTGGACCTCACCACTGACTCCGGACCTCACCACTGACTCCGGACCACACTACTGACTCCGGACCGCACCACTGACTCCGGACCTCACCACTGACTCCGGACCACACTACTGACTCCGGACCACACTACTGACTCCGGAGCACATTACTGAATCCGGAGTACATTACTGACTCCGGACTACATTACTGACTCCGGAGCACATCACTGACTCCGGAGCACATGACTGACTCCGGAGCACATAACTGACTCCGGAGCACATCACTGATTCCGGACCTCACCACTGACTCAGGACCTTACAACTGACTCACCACTGACTCCGGACCTCACCACTGACTCCGGACCTCACCACTGATTCCGGACCTCACCACTGACCCTAGACCACCACTGCCCATGACCACACTACTGATCCCTGACCACGCTAATGACCCCTGACCACGCTACTGACGCTGACCACGCCACTGACCCCTGGCCACCCTATTGACTCCTGACCACACTACTGACCATTGACCACACTACGGACCCATAACCACATTACAGACCCATAGCCACACAACTGACTCCACCATTGATTCTTGACCACACTATTGATCCATGACCACACTACTGACCGCGCTACTGACCCTTGACCACACTACTGACTCCACCATTAATCCATGACCACACTAGTGACCATGCTGTTTACCACAATAATGACCCCTAACCACACTACAGACTCCACCATTGATCCCTGATCACGCTATTTATCCCTGACCACACTACTGACCCCTGACAAACGACCACACTACTGACCCCTGACCCACGACCACACTACTGACCCCTGACCACACTATTGACCCCTTACCACACTTCTGACCCCTGACCACACTACTGACCCCTGACCCTGCCACTGACTGGTGAGCGGCGCCCCAGGTTCTGATGTCGTAGACTGGCTGCACGCGTACGTGACTGGCTTCTCTGACCGTCGGGAGGCTCGCAAGTACGCGGCGCACATGCTCCGAGCCGGCTTCATCCGGCACACTGTCAACAAGAACACCTTCTCGGAGCAGTGCTACTACGTGTTCGGTGATCTCTGTAACAGTGAGTCGCTGCTGCAGCGTGCCAGCAACACGGTGGGCTGTTGGGAGAAAGAAGAAGAGAGAGAGAGAGAGAGAGAGAGAGAGAGAGAGAGAGAGAGAGAGAGAGAGAGAGAGAGCAGCGGGCGCGAGTTGTCGCGTGCTCGGGATCGTGGTCATGGCGGGTCTGCAGGTGAAGTTTACAGCGAAATGTGTCGTGAAGGTGAAGTCTATCACGTCACCTTCACAAGTAGATCACTGGTAGATCACTTCATCAGGTAGGTCACTGGCGGTTGAACGAGAAAAACAAAATAAGCTGGAAGCGACGTACGGGCTCTGTGGTGGGCAGTGATGATTTTGACGCGAGTAGCTACGTTCCCACATCTGTTCTCGCAACGCAAAACGTTTTATTGTCCCGCTGGTATTCAATGTACGTCGTCTGTCAACTCGTTGCTTAATTGGACACCACCGTTAGCCACCTGTCGTGGTGTTCGTGCCGTGTCACATGTCTGCGGTGTCTGCTCGTATCGAACGGTCTCTGGATCGACTCGGCACCGGTTCCCTTCCCGCCGTAGGTTTTTCGTCGATGAAACTGGGCGATGACGACGGCCTGTCTGAGGTGGACCGCGACACGCTCGGTCCGCTGCCGCCGCCGTCGGCGTCATCGCCCTGGGTCGGCGCCCACATGCCATATAGTGGCACCTATGTGCCGCCGGCGCAGGGGTACGCGCCCATGCCCTTCAGCTACACCAACGAGGCGGGCAGCTTCAGTCAGCGGGAGGGAGGTGAGCCGGCCGGCGCCCGCATATATGCATATGTATGTATATACATGCACACGTGCGCGCGCGCGCGCGCACACACACACACACACACACACACACACACACACACACACACACACACACACACACACACACACACACAGTCACAGCAGAAGACATCATACCGCCATATCACGTGCAGTTACAGACCAGTGATGGTGCGCGCAGTGTCGCGGGCAAGGAACCACCTCATGTAGCACGTCGCAATATCGCTCCAGAGGTTCCGGCCACTGCATGGCTAGTGGCAGTTGATGTAGCCCTTAAGCCCAAATAATGAGACATCCTGGGTTGTGGCTTGGTGCGGCGGTGGTGCGTGGTCTGGGTGTCGTGTGGCCGCTACACGTCTGAGTGTGTCGGACACGGTCGGCAGGTAGCCGTGTGGCCGCTACACGTCTGAGTGTGTCGGACACGGTCGGGAGGTAGCCGTGTGGCCGCTACACGTCTGAGTGTGTCGGACACGGTCGGCAGGTAGCCGTGTGGCCGCTACACGTCTGAGTGTGTCGAACACTGTCGGCAGGTAGCCGTGTGGCCGCTACACGTCTGAGTGTGTCGGACACGGTCGGCAGGTAGCCGTGTGGCCGCTACACGTCTGAGTGTGTCGAACACGGTCGGCAGGTAGCCGTGTGGCCGCTACATATGAGTGTGTCGAACACGGTCGGCAGGTAGCCGTGTGGCCGCTACACGTCTGAGTGTGTCGGACACGGTCGGCAGGTAGCCGTGTGGCCGCTACACGTCTGAGTGTGTCGGACACGGTCGGCAGGTAGCCGTGCGGCCGCTACATATGAGTGTGTCGAACACGGTCGAGGTGGCAGGTAGCCGTGTGGCCGCTACACTCTGAGTGTGTCGACAGGTCGGAGTTAGTGTGTCGAACACGGTCGGCAGGTAGCCGTGTGGCCGCTACACGTCTGAGTGTGTCGGACACGGTCGGCAGGTAGCCGTGTGGCCGCTACACGTCTGAGTGTGTCGGACACGGTCGGCAGGTAGCCGTGCGGCCGCTACACGTCTGAGTGTGTCGGACACGGTCGGCAGGTAGCCGTGTGGCCGCTACATATGAGTGTGTCGGACACGGTCGGCAGGTAGCGGCAGCGGCGGCTCGTCGGCCGGCTCACAGAGGCGGCCGGTGGCGGCGCCTGGTGCGCCGGGCGGTGGCGCCGGTGGCGGCAGCAGCAGCAGCGACGGCACCGAGTCCGTGGCCACCACTGTGGCCAGCCAGCGGGCGCCGGTCGGGCCGGGCGTGGCCGCCGCCGGACCCGACTGCCGCCAGCCCGACTACTTCGTGGACGTCATGTGATCGGAGTTATTGGGTGAGTGGCTCAGTGGGTAGGGAACCCCGTTCGGTTGCTGATCCGTCACATGATGGACAGTCAGATTTAGACAGTTACGTGGACGGTGTGGAGTTTTTCGTCCCAATTGACGTGTAACTCGGTCGCCTCCCATTAACGCTATGAAAAGAACGTCCTCAAACGCCCAGTTGTCTGTTGCTTTCCTTGTTCCTCACGTTGGATACTCCTTGCCATATTTGCTTTCCTTACACGCTACTTTTCAACCCATTTGTATACCATTTAGGGACTTTTGCCTGATATAATTGAAGTGAAAACATGCTCATTTGCGCGACATCTGTAGCAGTGTGGTATTAGATTTGGTGCCCGTACCATTAGTCGTAAGCCTCTGGCTACCTTTCGTGTCTGTCCCACCTGTCGTAAGCCTCTGGCTGGCTACCTTTGGCGTCTGTCCCACCTGTGGCTACCTTCGGCTCCGCTCGTTTGTTTTGGGTTCAGTTTGGTCTGTCCGTCCGTCCCCGTTTCTCTGCATCAACACCGTTGGTGTTGGGCCTGTTGATTTGGTACCTGCGATGTGAAAGTCGGGTGTATCTGTGAGTGCGGTGCCCGGTGCATCTGGAATGTGATGAGATGTGATGTGGGCACAATTATGCTGTGTTTAATACTGGAAGGCAATTGCCAGTGTTTCGTTGCTCGTCTCACAGTCGAAAGGTTGTGGGTTCGAGTATCACCGGTCGCTACTCTTCGCCCGTGACCGATCGGCGTGAGAGATTGGCGACGCTACACGACTCAACGGTCGCTGTGTCGTAAAATTAACAGCCAGTGTTTCGACACTCGCCTCGGACAAAATGCAAGGATTACTTACGACAAAATGTGCGGATCTTAAGCAACTCATCAAATGAAGCATTGCGACTTTATGACGACATATTGTGTGGTTGTCTCTCGGGTGTTTTCTAACAAGCTCTATATATCAGGAATCTTGGCCCTATACAATTATATTCCGAAGAACTGAATGGTATCTTTCGAAAATGACACCGGATAATTGGTAAGTCAGAATAATTATCTCTGACTACGTCATCAATCGTGCTCTTTGAGTTGGAATCCTTGGGTGACATTGCATCTATAACCTGTAAATCGCATTAAATGGCTTGCGAAAATTTCTAGTTCATTTATCCTTCGTATTTCCCAGTTAATTTTACCCCACATGATGGAAAAATGCATCCACATCCTCTACATTGGCACAAAATGTATCACCCAGCACCAATTACACCTAACTACGTCCCCACGCCCTTCGGTAGTTCAACATCGCTCCATGTTTAGAGTTGAAGCCTTTGCTCCAGGTGCTGGCTGGCCGCAAGCAACCCGGAAGTAGAGTGGTCAGTTCTGGCAATATTCTAAACTTCCCGTTGACATGGGCTGGAAATAGCAACGCCACCGAGGAGCTATCCAGCTTGCATGAATGGACATGATTTCGGCGAAACAACATATTTCCTATGAACGCCTGAGGCGACCTGACGAAGCTTGATTATGACTATGACGAGGCGTGTTTCTTTGTTTGCTGCATCACTCGCTTCACCGCCACGGGTGGTTCCCAAACAAGGGAGCCTGCCTGCCAACCAACTATCTAGAGTTTGTGACAGAGTTGGGTGTAAAATAGGCCAGAATGCAAAGCGGTAAGCTGTGTGGAACAAGTTTATGTTCTTCCAAACGTCCCGTACGACATTTGTACATCGCCGTCGGACGATTGGCGTTAAATTTGCACGCGGGCGCCTCGCAGCATAAGGAGGCCAACTCTGCCACACCGCCGTTCCAACCATCTATGAGAGTTGGAGGAGCTGGCGGTTGGTTGGTGTGGCACTGTACCGGTCTACAGAATGTGCAGAACATGTTGCCAATCCCAGTACACTCCTGCTATGGGCGCTGTATAACCACTGCAGTTGATGCGCCCTAAAACCCAAATAACTAACTACACTCCTGCTATCTGTGGACGGAAAGCGCAACCACAGATGCAAGATTTCACCGTGAGTAAATGTCTCCATAAAATGATTGAGTCAGAAGCCAGCCAGCAAGCTGTCGACAGCTCATGAGAAGCTGTCCACATTGAGGTCAGATGTGTACAGCTGTGTACACTGAGATCAGCTGTGTGCAGCTGCCTACACTGAGGTCAGCTGTGTGCAGCTGTCTTACACTGAGGTCAGCTGTGTGTAGCTGTCTACACTGAGATCATCTGTGTGCAGCTGCGTGCAAACTGATCAAGCTGCATAGAAACATTGACGTATGCAATCAACGGATATGTCAAGCAGTTCTACTATTCGTGCCGGGTGTGTGCTGATGCTTATTACACGCCCCCTCCCAGTTGGCTTTTCACGCCTTGTCCATCGCTAGTATGTACCATGGGAAGTATGAATAGTGTCCCCTTTGCTGTTCGTGATCAACCACACCTGAGCGGCCTCCATCCACCCGATGTTTCAGTGTCACGCGTACGGTGTACACGCCTGTGCACCGAACTGCTCACCGTACATGTGACTTGGCAGGTCTGTCTGACGCCCGTCCGACTTGGCAGGTCACGAGTTTGTTCTAGTCTGGCCGCCGTATTGTCGGCGTGCTGCTGGTGGTCGGCACCGGCGAATCCCAGCCGCCGCTGCTCCTGTCGCCCGGCACGCTCCCTATCCACCTAGCCGACGTTTCCATCCGACTCGCTTCTCGCTCTCGCTGCCCGCCGGCACGCGTCGCGTCTGTTGTGTGCGCGTGAGTGGCTCCGGCATGAGTGGCCCGGCGCGCTGTCGACGTCTATGTGTGCGCGCGCGCCGGCTTTTGCGAGTTGATGGCTTCACAGACTGGGAGCGGACGGGGGATTTCGGTTGGCTGGCGTCCGAATTGTCACGTACACGGGGTCACTGCTGGCCTGGCGGTGACGCCCATGCTCGTGATCGGCTAACTGTCTGGGATTCGAGGGAACCCAAGTGACTGTGGGTATATTCATTGTTTTGTACCGAGGCCCGAATACACTGAAATTTGAATGGGTCGTTCAAGCAGACGGGGTTTTAATAAGTCGACCCTTGGACTAAACTTGTCGACGCGTCCAAAAGATTGGTTTTACTTACCCTGCCGACCACTGGTGGATTGGTCTCGCGAGAGTCCCGTGGTGCTCTCTCCTTCCAGATGAAGATTTGTTGCGCCCTTCGGGGGAAAAGAGTCCGGATGGGATGGGGAGCGGAGAGAAGGATGCGGGGAAGGTCGTGTGCTCCAGTAAAATGTTAATCAAGTCGTAATCGGGCTACTTCCCGCTGTTACGTGGCCGCGTGGTTCGCGTTTGTTTCCTTCGCGTCTGCCGTGTCGCTGCGTTGAAGCTTCTATCTGTTGTGGGTGGGGGGGGGGGCGGGACAGACCGACGCGCTGCCGACGCTCGTGTTAATTGTATAGTCTTTGATACATTTATGCTTTTGTAAGTGGATCCGGCCGCGCGTCGGCGTCGGCGCGCCGAGGCGGTTATGTTGTGCACCTGTACTTGGACGGTGGAACTGCGCTGCAGCACAGCCGGCTGTGTAATACATATTTGCAGGATTGCTCGCATTTGCAGAGGGTCCAGTCTGCAGGCTCAGATCTGATCCTGTGGGCTGTCGCCGGTCAGCCGTTGATCGGCCGGCTGGATATGTCGGCAAACTGTTGATTGGCCGCCTGGACATGGGCGCGAGCCGTCGACTGGCTGGCTGAATATGTCGGCAAACCGTTGATTAGCCTGTTTCGCCTTACGATGCGCCAGCTGCAGGTCGTGGCCACGCAGGGAATGCGAAATTGGTGCGTCTACGGTAGCGAAATTGTATTGCGATCAAAATTCCACGCACGTTGCGCAGGTGGTGGTGAACGTACTTCGTGTCACTTTGTCGCTGGCATTGCCAAAATGCCTCCTATCTAGATCTTTGACACTGTTCTTGGCAGTATTGATGTGTTAGTGGGGTTTGAAACAATATTCTGAGGTTTTCCCAGGTGCAAGAAGCCAGAGAGAATTCAGCATTGTGTTGGCAAGAATACTTCACTAAGAACCAATGTGTGGAGCAAAACCGCGGCTGTCGCTGAAGTTCTACAGAGATTTGAACCCGGATCGCTGGATTCAAAGCACAAAGCACTGACCATTACACCACAGGACCGCCGGCGCGCGCCTGCGTATGGGCGAAATCGTCGGATGGGCAGTGCTCTTAGTGGCCACGATCCATTCCGCGATTTCGCCCGCAGGTGCTCGTATCGTGGTCCTATGGTGTAATGGTTAGCACTCTGGACTTTGAATCCAGCGATCCGAGTTCAAATCTCGGTAGGACCTTGCTTTACGTGCGTCTTAAGCGTGACGGGTCGTTTTCTGAGAACGCAATCCTTACCAGTAAGGCAGGACTCGTGAACGGCGTTTACCATTGGCCAGACGGTGTTCCTGGACTTTGGTGGAGAGGCTGGAAACTGCATGTCAATTTAAAACGTATTGATTGCGGCGTCCTTGCATTTTCGTAATATTGTTGAATTACGCATGTTGTTGACATGACTGCATGTCAATGCATAACAACTGCATGACATGACTGCATGTCAACAACATGCGTAATTAAGCAATATTACGAAAATGCAAGAACGCCGCAATCAATACGTTTTAAATTGACATGCAGTTTCCAGCCTCTCCGCCAAAGTCCAGGAACACCGTCTGGCCAATGGTAAACGCCGTTCACGAGTCCTGCCTTACTGGTAAGGATTGCGTTCTCAGAAAACAACCCGTCACGCTTAAGACGCACGTAAAGCAAGGTCCTGCCGATATTTGAACTCGGATCGCTGGATTCAAAGTCCAGAGTGCTAACCAAGAATGTATCCGCCTTGCGTTCCGTTCACCTAAGCTGTTTGTCATTCTATGGTTTCACACATAGATATTTCATTGAATTAACATGCAGAGGTGCAAGACTAAACACCATTTACCATTTGAGTGGGCAAATTTTGTGTGGGGCCTCGCCCCCTACGCACTACATTTCTGCTTTCAAAATCCTCAGCGTTGTTGGGCGTTCAGGGTCTCAGTTGCATCGCATCGAAGGAGTATTTATTAATGTTCCATGACGATAGTATTCCAACTATCTGAGCCCCAGGGCCACGGTCACCGCCACGTGGTTAGTTTCGTTAGTCACCGATGACGTCATCGTTCCAGTGTTTACGGTCTACAAACTTGGATGTACGTGCATCCAGTCATGGGTACCGCGACAAGCGAGATGGGAGGGTACTCATCTGATCCATTTATTATTGTCAGGAACCCCAAATATTTTTTTAAACCCCCCCCCCCCCCCCCGGCACACAAGGCGGGGGGGGGGGGGGGGGGGGGGGGGGCTGGGGGGGGGGGGGACCCCCCAATCGAGTAATCCGACGTGGCGGATGAAAACCAGGGGTGCCACTTGTATGTTAAGGGGTGTCGCTATATATGTTTAGGGGTGCTACTGGCCTCTCAATCATCGATTTTCCAGATCAGGCTGAAACTTAACCATTGGACATGTGGGCATACGCTAAATACAAATTGTTCTCGGGGCAGAATTTGACCTTCAAAATTGTAAATTGCCCCCATCCCCACCCCCTCCTCCCCAGAAACAACTTCATGAAGTTACACCCATGATGAAGAACGCTTATGCCAAAAGTGCATCTTTGGAAATGTATTTTAGAGCATTTTTTTCATTTAAATATATGTATCCATGCCCAAAACATCTATCGGTACGGTGAAGCATGCGTAGCGCGTTCGCTTTCTGTAACATTCGCGTATTGGTGGGATGGACTATTTGGCGCTGAGTGATGAGAAGGGGAGGGGGGATTTTGCGCTTGCGGGGATTTCCGCTTCTCCACCCCCACCCCCACATACACTAAGTGTGCTTAGAACAGACCCTGTTGTGTATACAGTTCGTGGTGGCGGGTGCAGGATTTCCCATCACCGACTGCTCATTGAAGGCTACCGATAAGTTGGCGAACCATGACGTATTGGAAGCCAGTCATGCATGTCATGTCACATCGCACCCCACATAGCCCGACAGTGTGGACTTCCCAGGCGGCGACCTTCCTTCCCAGAGCGGTACTGACTGCCGATTGATCAATGTTGAGCGCCGCGTCTCGTAACTCATGGCATCCAAACACGTGCCGACCTGACATCGACCGCCTGCCGCCAGAGCAACGGCCGACATTTCGCCTCTGTCGTCCCTGCTTAGACATTGCGGGGCTGTCGGGCGGGTGTAATCGACGAAGCAGTGACCTCCACAGCCGTGTCTCCTGAGTCGGGTTATCTGGATGTTCTGGCTCACGCATAGCTACCTTTCGAGATGGAGATATTCGTGCCGAGTAAATGCAGTCGCGCCACCGCAGATAGATGTTGAAATGGAAGCGGCGGATATCACAGACGGAGATTGTGTACTGATAAGAATACACCCACTCTTATCAGATAAATCAGGTTCGACGTGGTTCTCGTTTTTGCATACACGTACTTGCTGCCATGAGTGAAATATTGTTTGTCCTTGCGCGCGCTTTGATCATTGCATGAAACAAAAGCATGCTGCCCTTCCACGTGACAAGCACATCGGGAGACATATCCTCGGGTATTGCAGCGACGGGGACTGGGGACGAACATCTGACGCAAACGTGTCGCTGCCACAGTGCTCGGTTCTGGCTCGATTGCATCAGACAAGTTGCGGCGCGTGGCTGCGCACTTGCGGCTGGGACTCGTTTGCCGGTCGTCAGTTGGTGGCGTGCGCCGGCCGCGCCAAGTGCCGGCTCGTCACTCGACTGGCACGTGACCTGACGTCACTCTGGCGGTCTTTTGCGACGCATTTAGCTGCTAGGTTATGTAGCGTCGCCAACCTCTCACGCCGATTGGCCGCGGGTGAACTCGGTACTTTCGCCGGTTCCGGGATGCGAACCCACGATCTTGAGATTAAGATATCGATAGCCTACCGACTGCGCCGCCGCGACCCCGACCTGACGTCACGCTCGGCAGACCGGCCAGGTCGTAAGTAATGTAAACGGCGCAGTTCACGGAACGTTGGTGCTCTCGGCCGCGTGCCGGAAACGGGAAACTCTGCGGCAGGTTCTCCCTCCAGCACCGGTCTGACCGTCAGCCGTACAGCAGCTGGATAGCTCTCTCATTTCCGACATGGTCTGGGCAGGGGTATCACTTTATGTATGCTCAGGGCATACTGGCGCCCGCAATCATCGATTACATCCCCACCTCCCAATCACGTTCAAGCTTAACATTGGGCCTATGACCGTACACTAGATACAAATCGTATTCGTAGATGTTTCAGCCATCAAAAAAGTAATTTCCCCAACCAACTTCATACATGACACACATTGGTCTGGGCGTGAAAATTAAGTTCATCCAGATCTCTGCTTTTGAGCTAACATGGCTCTTCCAAGATGATACCTAGCTTTTCATTCTGGCCTCGTCTGGGCGAAAAGCAGCACTGACTTATCCAGCTGTGAACTCACCGAGGTGTGCAGAGCAAGTCCGATGATTGACTTTCGAGCTGATTTGAGTGTGAGTGTAGGGGGTGAGAAGTGGTCCCGAGCTCTGAACTGGTTTGTGTGTAGCAAGTAAAGCTGACCTGCGACTTTTGAGCTTGTTTGAGTATCGCACAGTAGACTGCGTAAAGTAAAGCTGACCTGCGACTTTTGAGCTTTTTTTAGCATCGCACAGTAGACTGCGCGTAAAGTAAAACTGACCTGCGACTTTTGAGCTTGTTTGAGTATCTGAGTGTGAGAAGTCTACTCGGATCGCCGACTGCCGGAACGCAAGAGAAAACTGTGACGTGTCTGGTGTCCGGACCATGTCATGCTGCTCTGACCGCTCTGTTCAGATCCGTGGGCAGTACTGCTCTGGAGTGGCATGCTTAAAAGTTCAGAGTTACAACCAACTTTCCAGGAATTTCAGAGTAATTTGGTTCACGGAGATTTGTCAGAAAGCATGTTTCCTGTAGCAGATAACAAAATGACATATTTTGAAAGAGACTGAGGGGGAATGTAGCCCCGATAGCTCCGATAGCCCTATCCTGGCAAGATGGGGTTTAATTTGTATCACGCGCTCGCATTTAGCCTCGAGCCGGGAGTCAGTTGACAACTGGCTCGATATGGCTGGGGACGAGCTACCGGGGCGACCGTATCGGTGCACTGACCGCACGTAAAGCTGTTGGTTAACATTTTGCGGTTCAACTGGACTTCACCGAAGGGGTGGTGGGGCTAGGGTCCACGCAAGAAGCTCTGCTTAGCAATAAGTCACCGGCCCATTAAGTCGTCCCTGCAAAAATTTGGATTAAATTTGTCTTTGAACATGCTCTCAAAGAAATGTACAGGCTTGAATGATGAGAATTGTGTTCAATAAGATAACTAATAAAATCAAATAGTATAAATATATTCCATAATTCACTTTAGTGTATGTGCCACGATGTCACATATGATGTCAAATATCAAGAGTAAAAGTGAATAAAATGTTGGTTGCCGCCATGGCCGCGCAAGCAACAGAAACCGATGGTCCGCCGGACAGCAGTAGCAGGCGACAGACACCGGTGGCCCGCCGGCCAGCAGTGGCAGGCGACAGACACCGGTGGTGGTCCACCGGCCAGCAGTGGCAGGCGACAGACACCGGTGGTCCGCCGGCCAGCAGTCACAGGCGACAGACACCGGTGGTGGTCCACCGGCCAGCAGTGGCAGGCGACAGACACCGGTGGCCCGCCGGCCAGCAGTAGCAGGCGACAGACACCGGTGGTGGTCCACCGGCCAGCAGTGGCAGCCGACAGACACCGGTGGTGTCCCGCCGGCCAGCAGTAGCAGGCGACAGACACCGGTGGTGTCCCGCCGGCCAGCAGTAGCAGGCGACAGACACCGGTGGTGGCCCGCCGGCCAGCAGTAGCAGGCGACAGACACCGGTGGCCCGCCGGCCAGCAGTGGCAGGCGACAGACACCGGTGGCCCGCCGGCCAGCAGTAGCAGGCGACAGACACCGGTGGTGGTCCGCCGGCCAGCAGTCACAGGCGACAGACACCGGTGGTGGTCCACCGGCCAGCAGTGGCAGGCGACAGACACCGGTAGTGTCCCGCCGGCCAGCAGTAGCAGGCGACAGACACCGGTGGTGACCCGCCGGCCAGCAGTGGCAGGCGACAGACACCGGTGGTGGCCCGCCGGCCAGCAGTAGCAGGCGACAGACACCGGTGGCCCGCCGGCCAGCAGTGGCAGGCGACAGACACCGGTGGTGGTCCACCGGCCAGCAGTAGCAGGCGACAGACACCGGTGGTGGTCCACCGGCCAGCAGTGGCAGGCGACAGACACCGGTGGTGTCCCGCCGGCCAGCAGTGGCAGGCGACAGACACCGGTGGTCCGCCGGCCAGCAGTGGCAGGCGACAGACACCGGTGGTGGTCCGCCGGCCAGCAGTGGCAGGCGACAGACACCGGTGGTCCGCCGGCCAGCAGTAGCAGGCGACAGACACCGGTGTCCCGCCGGCCAGCAGTGGCAGGCGACAGACACCGGTGGTGGCCTGCCGGCCAGCAGTAGCAGGCGACAGACACCGGTGGCCCGCCAGCCAGCAGTGGCAGGCGACAGACACCGGTGGTGGCCTGCCGGCCAGCAGTGGCAGGCGACAGACACCGGTGGCCCGCCGGCCAGCAGTGGCAGGCGACAGACACCGGTGGTGGCCTGCCGGCCAGCAGTGGCAGGCGACAGACACCGGTGGCCCGCCAGCCAGCAGTCACAGGCGACAGACACCGGTGGCCCGCCAGCCAGCAGTCACAGGCGACATACAGGTGCACCGGCAGTGGTCCGGCGCCGTCGCTAGCTCCCTGTTGTCCACCCAGCCCGTATGGCCCAGGTTGCAGGGAGGGTATTGGTCGAGAGCCTATGGCAAATCCAGAAGCTCGGTATGGGTAGGGCTAACTCGATTGGCAGAAGAGGGAGAACCAAAAGTATTTGTTTTTCAACAACTAATCCGATGACATTGTACCCTGAAAAGGTGGTTCAAATAAAATTTTATCATTCAATGTGTGAAAATGTCTGGAATATTAAACTTTGTGCGATTTTTAGAATAAAATGTATCGCTTTTGAAGAGGGCGTGGGGTTCGGAATGCCCTCCCCCCCCCTCGCACCGCCATTGGTTCCACCGCCAGCAGTCCAGTCTCAACTTCAAATTCGCTCCTACGCCGCTGCTGACACCTGAGTCGTAGTGTAACCACGTGATGTCAACGGTCGGAGTCTGGCACCCGGGCCATGGCGTCTCCACGCCCGGTTTGAAGGACGATAGCGACGCGAAGCAATGCGGCAACTGTTGAGGATATGCCGAGGTCGCTGGACAGGTGACCCTGTATCCTTCCATGCAATGCCGCGTGAAAAGAGGTGATTCAATGTTTTTTCTTGTCGGAGCGCTGACCTTCCATTGACATCCTTTGTTCTGCGTCCTCAGGCTTTCCCTGGCAGTTGTGATTCTCCGTCGCGCCATTGCGCCGCGGCGACCAATAAACACCACACGTGGCGACCAATAAACACCACACGTGGCGCAGTCCACAACTGAGCCCGCATTAGCAATTCAGCTTTTGACTGGGGATTGCGTCGTCGGCGGGCTCAGCCTGTGCGACAGGACGTTGTCGTCGGCACGCAAGCACCAGCCGGCGCCACACGACTCACCACTGCCGCCGCGACACGTGCTGCGACTCTGGGCGGCGCGGGGCGCTGCTCGTTACGACAGCTGGGGTGCGGTATCGCAAGATCTGGTGTGACATAGCACGCTGGTCTGGCGCGTGGGCTCGGGAGGATGAGGAGACGGGCGGCGGGTGGCTCCGACTTCACACAGTCGCTCGCCGCCGAGTGGGCTTAGTTCCGATCCAATGCAGGGTGCATGGGGAGAGGTCGGTGCACGTGTTCCGATGTATTGTGCTTGGCGTCCCTGGTTTCGGTGTGCGCACCGGGTGCTATGATCACCCAAGGGGAGCCGAGTGCATTAGGAAGCAAGTGGCCAGTTTCCAGAATCGAACCTGCCACCTGTTTAGCTCAGTGGGTGGAACGCTGGCCTGCAAAGTTCTCCCCGTTTTGCCACAGCTGGGTCGAGTCGATTCACGCGCTCGGTATTCACGCATCCGACTGGAATGGTGGCCAGTTGGCGAATGGCGAGGCAAGGTCGAGGGTGTGAGCACCAGGTGGCCGTGCCCGCTGTGCGCTCAACTCTCGGTCAAAATTGTGCTATAGAACCGTACTTCCACGATTAGGTTCCGGGTCAGCGGAACAAGCTTGCGTTCAGCGCCCACACTGATTCTGTTAAGCGTCCCCGGCAATAATCATAACTAAAAAGGAAAAGGTATTTTTAAACTTTAGGTGTTGGAGACGTCTGCCGCCTGCGTAGCTTTTCGTCCTCAAGTCCGAAGCACGAGCTGGGTGAATACCGGTGTGACGGTATGCAACGGTGACGTGACACGTGGCACGCGGCTAAACTTCAGTACGGGGCGAGACATTGTTGAGAATCGTCGTGGACACGAAGGCCGACAAGTTTCTGTCACTGGAAGTTTTTTTTTCAATCGATGGCTGAGGGAGAGCATCTGTTCAAAAGGTACTACAAGACTGTTGGGCACGGGTGGAAGCATGGGCATCGTCACATTTTCATGAAGGGACGATAAGTGTTTTTAGATCTTTGTATACAGCGCCAAAGGCGTAGTCCTACATTTCACGAAATTTGGAAAGACGCGTCCCCCGCCTGTCCTCATCGCATCGATGCCATAGGTGGAACGTTACCAACAAATCGGTGCTGCACATTACACACTGTGGCACAAATTAGGAGCATTGACGCCACCATGTATGAAGAATGATTCAACTTCATCGCAGCCTGTCGCCACCCCCACAAAAGCCGTTGATACAGCTGCGACAACCGCCATAGCGCATTCTCCAGCTACGCTCTTGTCAGCTGCAGTATACCGCTGACGGCGTGCCCGACGGAGCGGGCCACCGTAAGTTGTATGAGAGTGGCCGTGTTGCGCGGCAGATGCAGACGTAGACGCGCCGCCGGGCGGGTCGCTAATGCACAGTGGCGACTGGTGCGGCTGGCTGCCGGCGGCCGCCGACCGCACGGCACGTGGGTCGCGTGTCGCAGTCACGTGAGGTGTGGGGAGGTGAGGCACCGTGAGCGGAGGTGGGAGATATCACGAGGTCTGCGGGTGACGCGAGAGGTGCAGGTCACGCGGTGGAATCACTTGAGGTGTGGAGAGGTGAGGTGAGGTGAGGTGAGGTGAAGTACCATGATATTTGCGGGTGAAGCGAGAGGTGCGGGTCACGTGGCGGATGCACGAGGAGATTGACAATTCCTAGTCAAAGACGAACAGCTTTCAGGAGTTAACCGTTAACCTACAAGCCCTTTCATCCTGCATTGCCGCAAATTCGGCTCCTAGCGCCTTTGTCACGGTACCGTTGTCTACATTCAAGCACCAGCCATATTTATTTATATTGATGCTACCTGGGGTTCTGCTGGCACGGTTTCATTCCCCCGACCGAAGTGTCCACCACTGAGCTAAAATACCGTACGCACATCCCCCCGGCCAATCCCCAGTTGCCATCGGGGAACATTGTGGACGGAAGGGTGAGCATTCAGCATACCCGAACATCCTTTCCCACTCCAACCAGGGGTAGGAGGGCGCCTCGAATCCCTCGGTGTCCCTCGCCGTAATCGATAGTGAACACACGCGTCTCCAACAGAAGATGCGTACGCAGCATTTTCCGTACCGGTCTTTGTGGATTGAACTCGTATTGGAGCCGTCCCCTCGAAGCATATTTCTTTTTTTTCCAAAAAAGCGCATGTTGAGGGAAAATGGAGAAAGTGAAGGGAAAGATGATCAATGCAAGTATGTGACAGTCCGGTTTTAACATTGACATGTGTGATCTGGTCAAACAAAAAGTAGTTTTTTGGTTATCACACGGCTGATTTACATGCCACGTTATATGAAGCTTTAATCACATGCTTTGGCATAATTAAAATATTTAGAATGGGAGAAGTCCCTTAAGTCTCGCACATCTATATCTTGTATGGTAAGTAGTGATACGAAATGTTTCACTTTGTGTCGCAACTGAGCTTGAACCATAATAATGATAGCAAATTTCTTCAGGGTGATATTTTGGCGACAGTCGGTGCATGGGTTGACGAAGACGTTGTTTGGACCTCATTGCATTGGACGAAGCCGAGCTGACTCCCCTCCTCCTCCCTCCATCTCGAGCATCAAGGGGCTGCACGATTGTTCACGATTGTCAAGTATCATGCCAATGACGTTATTAACTCAAGCTTCATGTCGTGTGTAGGTTGTGATTGTAGTCAGTCCAGCATACTACCTACGCATTCGAGAAGTGACCACCGTTTCACTAAAAGTATTTCTCGTCAAACCTGGGCTGCACTTACCTGTTGTTTTCCTGTTCCTGTTCCGTTCCTGTTTCAAACTAGTTTTTCCCCACAAAAATATAGGGCACTAATTGGAAACGAGTTCTAATCTCGCATGCGATATGGAACTCTTTTTGTTTTCATTCGAGGAAACAGCTTCTCGGTCCTGAGTGAGCCTCGGAAAACGACGCATATGGGTCCAGTCCGGTCATGGATAATTCTACCAATTCGAGCCACTGTTATAGTGATACGAGGTAAAGGCAGCTGTGAAAAATTGACCGCTAAAAGTCAACACGGATGCGGAAAATTGCGATGCTACGAAGCATTTCCAGCGACAGTAATTCAAGTTGGCACAAGGGAGACGCTTCTAGTTTAATTCCCGTCCATGTGCGACTTTAATTTCCAGCGCGTCAACTTGCTCCAGAAGCATCCATTCAAGAACAACTGCACCTTACATGTCATTTGAGATGCACACAATAAAACGTGAAATGTATTACAGAGCAATGACACGTTGGAGAGTTGCATGCGTTACAAGACGGGTGATCTTTCTAGTCGCTTTCCTCGGAACGTCTTGCCTCAGCACGTCTTTCATCAGCACGTCTTTCCTCAGTAGATCTTTCCTCAGGACATCTTTCCTCAGGACATCTTTCCTCAGGACATCTTTCCACAGGACGTCTCAGCAAACTGTTCAAGTCTCGTGCGTTCTGTGCCTCGGGATCACGGTTGCAAACGAGAACTGCGGTGGAAAATCGGCCAGCTTCGGCCATCCGCTTCTGGCCGTCCTCCTCCACCCGTCCGCCCCCGCCCGTCCGCCTTCGACCCTCTGCCTTCAGTCGTCCGCCTCCGGCCGTCCGCCTCCACTCGTCCGCCCCGCTCGTCCGCTTCTGCCCGTCCGCCTTCGATCCTCTGCCTTCGGTTGTCTGCCTTCAGCCGTCTGCCTCCGCCCGTCCGCCCCGCTCGTCCGATTCTGCCCGTCCGCCTTCGATCCTCTGCCTTCGGTCGTCTGCCTTCAGCCGTCTGCCTCCGCCCGTCCGCCTTCTGCACTCCGCCTCCAGCCGTCCGCCCCCGCCCGTCCGCCTTCGATCCTCTGCCTTCGGTTGTCTGCCTTCAGCCGTCTGCCTCCGCCCGTCCGCCTTCGGCACTCCGCCTCCAGCCGTCCGCCCCCGCCCGTCCGCCTTCGACCCACTGCCTTCGGTCGTCCGCCTCCGGCCGTCCGCCTCCGGTCACTGGTGTCTCTGTTGTGTCCGCCTCCAGTCACTGGCGTCTCTGTTGTGTCCGCCTCCGGTCACTGGCGTCTCTGTTGTGTCCGCCTCCGGTCACTGGCGTCTCTGTTGTGTCCGCCTCCGGTCACTGGCGTCTCTGTTGTGTCCGCCGTGCCAGTGCGTGCATCGCTCAGACTGGCACGATGTCGACGTGGTTGCACAGAGCGCTGCCTCTACCTATGGCACGTGCGTGGCATGGCACGTGCGCCGTGCATCCGTGTCAGTGCCACAATACCACCTACAATGCAAATTTAGTCGGGAGTCTGCACGCGATTTTGTATTTTCCACTATGCCGTCAGCGGCGGGGACAGGAATTTTGGACGGGGGTACATGATCGCATTGGGTCCATTCTTGCTATGCCGGCCCATAAACGTAATGCTAACCTCCATAACCTTTGCAGGGGCATCCATCGACCTACTAATACATACCCTGGCGCCGCCCACTAATTCCGCTGTAAAGCTGGACTCGAAGGACCGCATGATGTGCTGAAAAATCTTGACACGTTGCTTGTGCAACGTGTTAAGATTTCTTACCCCTTTAGACCCCCTTCTGTCAGACCCCTTTAGCAAATGCAAAATATCCAGCACTATGTTACCAGCATGGCAAGGGATGGGCGCCAGTGGATCACCGTCAAGCATCACATTAGGCCCTTTTATATGAAAAATGACGTTCAGGAACCCTCTTCTTTCTGCATCAACATCCTTGGATCCGTACAAGTAATATAGTTTACGAAGGTTCTAATCATCAGTGACACAACTTGCATATTCATTGAAGATTGCTCATGAGCTCAGACAAACTCGCTTCAATAGACAACATGCAGTTCCTCCATGGCACCGAAGTATTTGATGCGAGTTATTCTTACCTCCTCACCAAATTATACTCCCAGAATCTGATCCCGGGACTGACGCAAGAGGATTTTCACAATAAGACAACTGAGCATGAGCACAATCCCTTCCCATGCCGTGCAATTGCCTGTACACTAGACCGGTTCACATTTCAACTTTCTTTCTTAGATAGCTTCATCTCGCATATTTTCCCATTGTTTGGTTCATTTTAAGTCCACTGGTGTTGGTTTTTGCAGGATCGATCAATATCTTAGGGTGCCGCATCGACCCCAAAGTTTGCGTGTTCGGACTTCCAACTTGCCGTTTTTGCCCGCAAGTCTAGCGGTTTTCTACTCTGGTATCTCATCGTCAGGCAACATTCTGCAGACTTACCTACCAGCGCATTCAGTAGCTTTCTACCTCGACATGTCTCCAGTGCATCGTTATTTGCAGCCCAAAGAGCGCGTTTTCTAGCGAGGAACTGGATATGGGTCAGTGACGGTATGGTTGCCCGTCACCCTGATCTTGCTTCCACCAGATTTTTGCCAAGTCGCATACGCCCTGCGAAATGACGCTCTCAAGTCGGTAAGTAGATAACTCACACTCAGATCAGGTGTTTACTGTACCCTGGCAGTGAATTGAGTGATTTCCGGCATAATGACACTCGATAAGAGCCTTAACAAATTTTAACCCAGATAATAAAATAGTCGCAGCCACTCGAACCATCTCGATACAACTGCAAAATCAGCCGTCGCGTTTCCGCGCATTCATTTATTTATGGTGACTGGTAGGATCGCCAATGACTGAACACTGGATATGACTGTGACTGAACACTGAACACTAGACAAGTTCACATTTCAACCTGTTTCGAAGATAACTTCATCTCGCAATTTTTCCCATTATTTGGTTCATTTGAGGTTCATTGGTGTTGGTTTTAGCAGGAGCGATCAATATCTTGGGGTGCCGCGTCGACCCTAAAGTTTGCATGTTCGGACTTCCAAATCGATCTTTTTTTTGGTCGCAAATCCAGCGGTTTTCCACTTTGGTATCTCATCATCAGGCAACATTCTGCAGACTTACCAACTTGCGACGTCACTGTCACCATGTGGTGCAAATTATGAGGTATGAAGAAGTCCGTCCTTAGTATGGCCAAAGAAGTCTTCAGAGTTGGCCGTACTTAGATACTTTTTGACCATTTTTGTAGGGCTTGAGGTGATGGAGAGTGCTGAATGGGTGGGAATGGACAGATGAGATCGCCGTGATGCCACATCATCCTGAAAATTATGACTCCAAAATTAGCTCCAAAAATCATCCCTCAAAAATATTTTCCTGACCCACGAAGGAAATTATCACAAGATGCTTTGCAAAATATGCCATATGTTGGAGAACCTGGGCCAGTATTTCAAAATACCATCCCAGGTTCGTCAACTCTTTCCTACCCTGCTTTTGTCAACCTGCGACGTTTTTATGGTGATGGACGTTCACTGAAAATCCAGTTATGGAACACTTGAAACATAAAAGCCTCAAAAGTACTCTGTCAATGCCAAGCCAAAGGAAGGGCTGTTGCTGGATGGAACTTCACACAACAGGGACTGATGCTCGTTTTCCATTAATAACTAACCTACTCGATTTTTGACAGGTGAATTTCTAGCCACTCATGAGCTTGAAAGATTTGTTTATAACATTTTGGTATGTCCATAAAATTACCTTACACCACATTGGCTTTCACCGCTCCCCTTCCCTTCCCACCTTCCAAATACTACCTATGCATTTTTAACACTGGATCGTATGGGTGACGTTGTTCATTATGAGGTCCCCCTCCCCAGCATAATGTAATTAACAGACAATTCCTTTGGTGTTAGAGACACCAAAGGAATTGTCTGTTATGGAGCCAATCAGCGCAAGAAGTGGGAAGAAACTGGTCAGCGCAGAGCCTCCTCCAGGCGCTGAAAAAGACAAATCCAAGAGACTCAGAAAGGACACTGAGAAGTTCTTGGTGGGCCAACCAAGACCATCAATCACAGGGTCTCAGTTGCCCACAGTAAGGCAAGTGCTACAGTTCTTGTTTCACGTGAAAGAGAGTGAAGGTGTGAGGGCAAAAGTGAAGCATGCAGGATCACAGTGGAGAATGTGCTCCCTTTTTTTAAGTGGCCTGTATCAGGCCCATGCGGCCATACAACTGCCAGCAGAGGCTCGAGTTACTTTTCACGGAGTGGTGGAAACTCGAGAAGAATACAAAGCGATCAAACCCAAAGGGCAAGAGAAGGCTTTTTGTAGAGAAGTTGGACCAACTCTGGGACATTGGAGCTCCTGATGCTCTGGAGGATATCAGGAGGAACCGCGTGCTGACCGCTCAGACCAGAGCTGAAGATGAAGCCTTCTATGGAGACCAGAAGGGTCCTAGGCAGTTTCGGATGATTGGGCAAGCCAAGATCTATGCTGGTAAGGCACATTTGCGGGCAGTGAGGAAAGAGGCGGTGAGGCAGTGAGGCCGCCCGGGGTCACTATTGAAGGTATGTCTGAGACTGACTGTCTGAAACCGCTGTATAACTGTTGAGATGTAATCGTTTGAGATGGGAGTTAGTATGTTGAAGGTCGATCTGTGTATAAGTTGAAGATTGTGTGTGAACGTTAACAAGAGATTGAGATGGTGTCAGGCTGGGTTTGTATGAAGACTTGGATGCATACATGTTTGAATCAGAGATCTGAGACGGGGACTCACAAATGATCTAGCCGAGCGGGGATCAGCATGCTGAAGGAGTTCGCTGGAATGGTCGGCGACGAGTCCCAGTTCCAGTGGCTCTTGCAAGCTGTTGAGAGCCACAGAGCGAGATTACCGAAGTAGCAAAGCTGCCATGAACGTGAAAAGCAATAGGTCTCGTCTCTGCATGACAGCAACACTGGGGCTTGACCCACCGCTCGATGTGATTTGTTATCTCGATGTGATTTGTTAACACGATGTGATAAGTTATTTGTTATCTACTTTCATGTTCGTTTAAATTCGCCTGCAATTGTTTCGCCTATTGTCGAGCGCTCATTGATGCTCAAGGTGTTCAGTGTTCAGCCACAGTCATATCCAGCGTTCAGTCATTGGCGATCCTACCAGTCACCATAAATAAATGAAAGCGCGGAAACGCGACGGCTGATTTTGCAGTTGTATCGAGATGGTTCGAGTGGCTGCGACTATTTTATTATCTGGGTTAAAATTTGTTAAGGCTCTTATCGAGTGTCATTATGCCGGAAATCACTCAATTCACTGCTAGGGTACAGTAAACACCTGATCTGAGTGTGAGTTATCTACTTACCGACTTGAGAGCGTCATTTCGCAGGGCGTATGCGACTTGGCAAAAATCTGGTGCAAGGAAGATCAGGGTGACGGGCAACTATACCGTCACTGACCCATATCCAGTTCCTCGCTAGAAAACGCGCTCTTTGGCTGCAAATAACGATGCACTGGAGACATGTCGAGGTAGAAAGCTACTGGATGCGCTGGTAGGTAAGTCTGCAGAATGTTGCCTGACGATGAGATACCAGAGTAGAAAACCGCTAGACTTGCGGGCAAAAACGGCAAGTTGGAAGTCCGAACACCCAAACTTTGGGGTCGATGCGGCACCCTAAGATATTGATCGATCCTGCTAAAACCAACACCAATGGACTTAAAATGAACCAAACAATGGGAAAATATGCGAGATGAAGCTATCTTCGAAAAAAGTTGAAATGTGAACGGGTCTACTGTACACACTGCTACCAACTCACGGTTTATGCGAGACAACACGCGAATAAATCCCTCTCTCATGCTGTATAATGGTCTGTAAACATTGCTACCAACTTTCAGTCGATGCGAGACAACACGCGAATAAATCCTACTGCCTCAGCTGCACTGGCATAGCGAAGCGACCTTGACACTCCAGTCCAGAGTACCGTCTCTGACAGCACGGCTGGTGCATGTGACCACGTCCAACACATCCACCAGATGACAGCTGGAGTACAGTATCTGACAGCGCGGCTGGTGCATGTGATCACGTCAAATATCCTCATCAGATGACAGCTGGAGCACAGTATCTGACAGCGCGGCTGGTGCATGTGGTTACGTCAAATATCCTCACCAGATGACAGCTCTGATGAGCGAGCACTGATTGGTGGCTACAGGTCGTGATCAGACGATCCGTTTCGCATCAGCTGACTTATCGACAGTTCGGCGTGCAACGCCGAAACGCCAGCACCAACAGCTGACAGTGCGCTGGACGGGCGGCGCGCCTACGCTGAACTCGGCCGGTGCTGAGCCAGTCGCACTGTGCCGGTCCGATCAACGGTTGGAGTTGTAAAGTGGGCGGTGCATGTCCTGCCGGCTGCCAGGACCGGTTGGCGGACCCTAGAGCAAGTCTGAATGGTCAACTGTGCAACAATCAGCTGGCTGACCCTATCTATCTAATCTATTCGGTTGTCATCCAGCCCCAATCTGTTTGGTTTTTCCCGTTGCCTTCATGTACTTTGACACCCCCACACCAATAATTTTCAGAAGCCAGCACCCGTGATGTGCACGCACATCTGTGCGCAGATACACCGTGGTCGGGGTAGAATCCGGCCAGCAGGACACCTGGACAGGTCAGGCGACGTGGAGGCAGTTCAGTTGGGTGCAGAGTACAAAGCCGTGCATACACGGGGAAAGGCAGCCAAATTCCAAGCCCACTCGAAGCCGGCTAGTGGGCTACACCTGGCGTCACACCTCAGACTCGCACAGCGACGTAGGTGTGACAGCGGGCGCGAGCGCGCTCTCAACGGTGCAGGTGCTGCGCGTGTTTGGCCACTGTTAAAGCCAAGGCCGCGTATCGCGGACGAGCTGCCCGCTCAACACTACAGAGTAGCTATCTTCGCATGTTGCAGAGTCGGCCAACGGCGGAAGGACCAGCGCTGTGCTGGCGCCCTGGCGGGCCGCGCATCTGACTGAACTTAATCTTTTTTTAATCTTTAACTGAGGCTAAATGCCATCTGCTAGAGATATGCTACGTTAAAGACTAACCCACGCCGCCGCCGGCCTGCTCCTGTGATGATGACCTCGGTTCTGGACTGACCCACGCCGCCGCCGGCCTGCTCCTGTGACGATGACCTCGGCTCTGGACTGACCCACGCCGCCGCCGGCTTGCTCCTGTGATGATGACCTCGGCTCTGGACTGACCCACGCCGCCGCCGGCCTGCTCCTGTGACGATGACCTCGGCTCTGGACTGACCCACGCCGCCGCCGGCTTGCTCCTGTGATGATGACCTCGGCTCTGGACTGACCCACGCCGCCGCCGGCCTGCTCCTGTGATGATGACCTCGGCTCTGGACTGACCCACGCCGCCGCCGGCTTGCTCCTGTGATGATGACCTCGGCTCTGGACTGACCCACGCCGCCGCCGGCCTGCTCCTGTGACGATGACCTCGGCTCTGGACTGGACCCAAGATTTTGAGCCTTCACGGTTTGTGAGTTGGAGCGAAGCTTGCAAGGTGTGGGTTTGTTGACTGGCTTTTGATGGCTTGTTTGCTGGCTTGCGCAGATTTTGACGTTGCTCGTGACCTCGAACTGAGGGAGAGCTTCTCGGCAGACTGAAACTAAGGTCTTGGGCGCTTGCTGGCGAGTTCCCTTTTGCCTCGCATAGAAGGGATGCAAAATGGTCATGTAACATCACAAAAGTCAAACGCATACACAGTAGCGTCTCGATCGAAGTGTTTTAACCTCGGGGACAAAACGGAATGATCATGTAAAGATGGGACTCGTCATGTAGTGTTCATTTAGTATCGGATAATGAGGGGGACGTATCATAACCTTGTTTCTGCCGCGGCCTGATCCAACCTCCCGAGGAGCCTTCTGCGATATTGTGGTATCATTCTTGTCGAGCCCCACGGCATTAAAAATGAACATGGTTTATCAAATCACTACCATGTGACGTCATCGAAGGCAATATGTCGAGCGGTTTTGAGCAGAAGTCACGAATTATCGCCAAGTAACATCACTAAACGCAGGTGGCCCACTTTTTACGCCACTTAATCACCCCAACATAATTGGCCTCAGTGATCGATTATGGTGGGTGTCATAGGATGCTGGGCAACTCAGCTACCTTGTTTTCAAAGGTTACTGACTCTTCCAAGGTCATTCGAGCTCTCTCGGTTCTCTCGGCCTTGTTTTGCGCGACACGGGTGAATATTGTGCTGAACATTTCAAGCGAGAATATGAGGATGAAAGCGGGCACGGCTTTGCATAAATTTGCAGGTAGGGGCATTCCACGACAAATCGACATGTGACCTGCACCCTCACACCTCAGATTTTGATGAAAATGGTTCTATAGGGTTATCAGCATCGCTGAACACGCCTGTGCCATTTTGAAGTCTCTTAGGTTTACCGTTTTCTAGTTATGAACTATATAATTTTTACATTTTGCACTGACATGACTATCTTTGGTGCTAATTTTCTCCGAGTCATTTTTCAGTAACTGAACAAATTTATACGTCAAAATGAAGACAAAACATTGAAGAATATCACTATGCCTCCATTTAAACTTTCATTACGTAATTTTTGCCGACTCTAGCCAAATAAAAAATTGAAAAGAAATAAAAACATTTTTCCCCTCCGATATCGTATTTTTTCTCACTTTCATATGAAAGAGCGTAGTTTTTTTACCCTAGAAACATAAATAAAAAAAGTGGTTATCGACTTGGAAAGACGAATCAAATGCGGTGAATGCGGGCGCTGCGCTCACCGGACCGGTGCGCGCGCTGCCGCTGCCTCGCGATACGCCTGCCGGGGGAGGGGGGGGAGGGGGAGCCGAGCGTGGGATGTCAACAAAGGAGACGCGCGTCCCGGGAGGATGATATGGGAGACGTGACTGCCACCTCCCCCCTGGCCCCGAAGTGAGTAGAAAATGTCCTGGAAAAAAGACTATGTGACGGTAAGAGATGAGAATGGGGTTAAAGTAAAGAAGCAGAAACGTTTGATTTGAGGTAATTTGCAGGAAATTTACCAACTTCATAAAGAGAACGGTAGCAACCCGCGCATTGGGTTTTCGAAGTTCGCCAGCCTCCGCCCCAAACACTGTGTCCTGTTGGGAAGCAACGGCACTCATACGGTTTGTGTATGTTGCTATCACCAGAACGTGAAGCTAATGTTAGCGTCTCTGGGCTTAAAAGACATTACCTACAAGGACCTGTTGAAGCACGCGGTTTGTGATGTCGGGAGGGAAGCCTGTATGCTGCAAAAGTGTGAAAACTGTCCAGGTCAGGACAGTGTCAGGTCATATTTGATCGACACTTTAAATGCGCAGGCAGGGGAAATCTCAGACTTGGTGGACGAAGTCAGATTTAGTCAGTGGCTAAGCACGGATCGTTGCACTTTGACGGAAATTGTTCTTCTTATGGACGAGTTTCTTGACAAACTGTCTGACGCCATTGTGACACTTACTCGGCATCATTTCACGAGTCAGCATCAAAGCAAATATTTCGACGATCTAAAAAAGCAGCTACCTGAGCATGAAACACTGATCATATTATATTTTTCAGAAAACTACACTTTTGTAGTTCAAGACGAAATTCAGTCATATCACTGGAACGCACCACAGTGTACCGTTTATCCGTTTGTTGTTTATTGGCGAGAGGCTGGAAAGATTGAATGCCACAGTTTTTGCGTGTTATCAAACGAACTGAAGCATGGCACCGTCGCTGTGCACACATTCTTGCAGCACATTGTACCGAAAGTGAAAGGCATAGTCCCGAACTTGAAAAAGATTCATTATTTTTTGGATGGGTCAGCTGCCCAGTACAAGAATAAGTTTAATTTCGTGAATGTGACTTGTCATGATGAGGATTTCGGAGTCCAGTGTGATTGGAATTTTTTTGCAACGTCGCATGGGAAAAATTCGTGCGACGGTGTTGGGGGTACACTGAAAAGGGTTGCAGCTAGCGCCAGTCTTTCGCGGACACACTCGGACCACATTCTTACTGCGGAAAAGCTATGTAAAGTGCTACAGGACAAGGGTAATTTGCATACCGAGTGCTGCTTTGTAGCGAAAGAAGAGGTTAGTCGTACACGGCATGAGCTTGGCGATAGACTGTCAATGGCAAAAACTGTCAAAGGGACTCTAAAAATACACAGGGTAACTCCAGTGAAGGCAAACATTGTCGTTGTGCGAGAACTTGCCATAGGTGAAGGAAGAGAGGTGATGGTGGCCTGATTTGCTACAGGATTTAGGTTGAATGGTTAGCGTGACCTACATCGGCAGCTGATTTCCGTTTGTTTATGTGCGAATTACAATGTGAAGTGAGCTAATGTTAAGTTATGCATTTTGTACCTCTGATAAGGCTCATTGTACCATCTCGTTAGCATTCGCAAATGTACATGTACTTTCCGGCTTGTTATTTGTGTGAAAAATAAATGAAGTGCTAAAACGTCCTGCCTGGTGTTTATAAATAATCTGCATAGTGTCCTCTCAATCGCACGGGGCCGCGGACGACAGCCGCCAGCACCCCTATATCCCGTTGGCAGCAGCTGGCCGCGGCCGTTGCTGAACGACGCCGTATTGGGTAAAATGAGGCCGGGCGGTTGGTGTTTGAAATTAAGTTTAAAATATTTCTAAGCCGATAACCACTTTTTTTATTGATGAAATATAGGTAATAATCAACGCTCTTTCATTAAAAAATATCCAAAATCACAATATCGAAGGGGAAAATTGCTCAAGAGAACTTGGAATTTTTTAAAGTGTTATATTTGACATATATTTAATTGCTATGGTTTCGATAGTGATAAACGTTCATTCTGCATGGGATTGCAATCATTTTGATGTACAAACTCACCTACTTATCATTCAATGTAGCAGGGAAAAATCCTGCCAAACAAAGCCATGTATGCATCGAATGTAAAAATGTCGCAGACTGTAGCTCGAAAACCGGAAGTCGGAGAGGCCTGAAAATGTCACAGGCGTGTTTAGGGCTGCTGATAACCCTATATACTCATTTGCATCAAAATCTGAGATGTGGGGGTGCAAAATCGAAATTTTATTTGTCGATCTGTCGTGGAATGCCCCGGACCTAAGCATTGTCAAGGTGGCAAAGTACCGTCCAAGAACGAGGATTAACTTTACGCTCACTCGATAGGAAAACAGTTGCATATGATGACATGCTAAATGTGGAAACCATGGGCGTAGGAGCGTGGGAGTAGTGTACTTTTGATGTTAGGCCAGCAATGGTAACTGGCCCCTTATTTTTCCTAAATCTTGTGATGGAAAGATGAGCGAAATATCCGATAAATAACTTTTGGGCGGATTAAAATACTACGTGACGTGACGAGCGTTCCATAAGTTAGATTACCATTCTGATATAGGAGAGTGCCGAATAAAGCAACCTACATTTTCAAGCGATAGTGAATAACACATTAGTTTATTTGTCAGTTAGTTCAATTTCACCTTCATGGCGCACCAGCCATTAGCACGCACCTTGGAGAGCCTCTGAAAATTACGCGCCCTGGAGGGGGGGGGGGGCGGAATCCGCCCCCCTAAGATCTATGTCCCTATTAAAGTAGGGTGGTGACTTAATTTGAAATGTTGGTCACTCGCATCTCAAAATGTGCTCTGAACAATTGTGATCGAAAGTACATAGAGCATTTGGCTTAAAAAATTGGGCATATGGTATGAACATTAGGGTGTATCATCCGGAAAAACTCGATGTGTTACTATGATATTATTGGTCCCTGTCATGTCTGGAGCCAGAAAATGTAATTTTAAAAAATCTGGATAAAAAACCCAGCCTGCGCCGAGCGTGGCAAGTTTGACCCCTTACAGTGACGCCCGGCGTTGAAGTCTCCTCGTTAGTTACGCGCACACTAACACCAGGCGGCGGCTTGAGCCGCGCCGCCGCGCCCAAGGGCAGGTGTTTTTTAGCGTCTGTTAACCAGTGGTGGATCCAGAAGGGGGGCCATGGGACCATGTCCCCTCCCTTGGGCCCTGAAAAAGGGTATCTTGGGCTCCGAAAAATGGTCCCTTGGGCTTCGAAAAAATGGGCCCATTTTGTCCCCAGGGGCCTTTCTTGGCTCCAAAAGAGCCATTTTTACTCAAAATATTGTAGAAATTCACTAATTTTGAAGGGGGCCCTTCTAAGTTACAGGGGGCCCAACAACCAAAGGGGGGCCCAAAAGTCTTTCGCTCCCTACTTGAGCAAATCCGGATCCGCCACTGCTGTTAACACGACACCCCAGAACGAATTTCTGTTATTCAACGACAGACATACCGTTTATTTATACATCTTCAGCCAGAGATTTCACGAAAGATTGTTTGCTGTGGATGCTTGGCAGCTGCCGGCGGTGCGCGAGCCGGCTGCTGATCCAGCCATGCCTGCGTTCCTCGCCCATCACCGCGCCGGCTGCCTCGGTCACCACCTTCACCGCCCGCTCCACCGCCACAGTGTGGACGGGGAAGGAGGCGACTTGGAGTGGCTGGCTGCAGATGCCCCGTAGCTCGACGTCCGTGAGGTCGGTTGTCAGCGGCGGCTCGGTGATCAGCTCCTTCTCCCAGTCAAGCAGCTCCGTGTAGTGGGTGGCGGCGAAGTTGATGGTCGGCAGCTTGAACGGTCTGACTCCCTCTTGCGGTTGCTGCCGACACCGTTGGATCACACCCACGGCCCGGGCGCGCACCGCAGCGTCAGAGTCCGCCACCATCGCCAGCAGAACAGCCTCCGGATGTACCCAGTAGGCGTTCCGCTGCATCACTGGCCTGATAATGTCCTGCAGCCGAGTGGGCAGCATCCGTCGGAGCTCCACGCTTCGCATGCTGTTCAAGGTGCCGCTAGTGCAGGTGCTGTTGGCCCTGATGTAGAACCACATAGTGATGTAGTGACCCATCAGGAATGCGACCAGCTGGGTCAACTCGGCCGTCGGTGACGCTGACCCGATGTAGACGCGCAGCAGTCGCGCGGCCAGTGTGAGCCACCTGCGATAGCCGCCAAGGCAGCGTTAGACAAGCTATATAAAATTTATAATAAAAAAACGTAGGCAAACGGACAGAAAACTAATGTTGATGTAGAATGACAAATGAACATTGGCTCATTGGGCCACTCTTGTCTTATAAAGACACTTCTCATCTAAAATTGTAGTATCAAATATTATAAAGCTAATATACTTGAGAACTGAAATAATTGGGACATGACCCCACCACCTTCCCCGTTCCATTGACATGAATTGACTAGCGCGCTTAAGTGTCTGAATTTCAGTTTAGACACTTTCGGTTGTTGACAACGGCTCGTACGTACCTGGCGTGATTAACAGGTCCGATCTGGCGATGCGCGTCGCTGCCGTCCAGAAGTTTGCCGGCATCCACCCCTCTAGCGAGTCGGTAGAGAAGCTGCTGGTCCGTGCTGAGGTCAGCCACCAGCTGGTCCGGGAGGTCTAGCAGTGGCCCCGCCACAGCGCGGAACGACGCCACTTCTAGGCGGTGGACGTCGCCACTGGCGGCCCGACTCAGCGGTCCCGAGAAGGACTTGGGCCCGGTGGTTGAGCCGTCCAGTTCGGTGAACACCGCCCGCAGGAGCAGCTCATTCGCGTGGAGCTGGCAGACGAACCAGTGGACGGCACGAGGCGAGTCTTGGCTCAGCTCAAAGAGCCGGCACGCGCCGCCATCCCTGCCGGTGTTAACGGCGGTGCCGTCGCAGCCGAGCACTCTGACGTCGGCGGCGTTGTCAATGGCGATGTCAGTCAGTTTCCTCACTTGGTGGATGGCTCGTCCACTTTCCGGAGTGAAGTGTGTGAGGTACTTTGAGCCAGGCTCCACCACCACCGCCACATGTTCTTCTTTCCTTGTGGTCGATTTGCCGGTGAATGTTTCGTCTTTGAGGCTATCAAAATATAGTGCTTTTATGTCGCCGTGCTGCTCGGCGCTCGCCGAGGCCGCCATATTTCTCACACGCTCCCTTTCCCGGTACATTTTCATGGGGTCTACTATCAATTTTGTGCTGGTTTCCGAAATCCGCCCGATGTCTTGTTGGAAGCCGTTTATAATGGCGCACACAGCGCGGTTGGAGACGCCGCAACGGTCGGCGGCCAGAGCCGTGTTGGTGAGCCTTTCAAAATTTCGCTCGCCGGTCTCGGGTTGGGTATCGTCCTCCTCATTCCACTCCATATCAGAGCCGCCAGTGTCAGCTGGGTCAGCGCTGCTGGCCGATGAGCTGCCTGCCTCGGGGTTTTGAAGGCCAGACGGCCCGGGCTCGCTGTCGGAGGCTCTCGGTGACAGCGTATCCAGATCATGCTGTTGCAGCCGCTGGCGTCTGCGGTCGGCGGCGACCTGCCGTAGTCTCATCTCCTGACGGTCCGGCATGCCAAGGAAAATTTTCCGGGAGCCCCTCTGATCGCGCAAGAATTTGAAGAATTTGACGCCTCAGTAGTCGGACACACACTGAACGAGGGACGAAAATATCGAAACGCCAAGGGTAATCCAGCCGAGAAAAGACCCGAGGGTTCAGGCGGCGCTGCGCCGGTCCACTGAGCAAACAAACAGGGCGCGAGCGCTACCGGCCGAGGGAAGGCCTTCTATTTGCATAACCTCTTCCTACGGGCAGGGGTACCCCATCAGCCGCCTATATATAAATCAAAGATATATAAATCAAAGATATATAAATCAAATAAGATATATAAATCAAAGGTATGTCTGTCGTTAAATAGGAGAAATTCGTTCTGGGGTGTCGCGTTAACAGCAGTGGCGGATCCGGGATTTCCGCAAGTAGGGAGCGAAAGCCTTTTGGGCCCCTCCTTTGGTTTTTGGGCCCCCTGTAACTTAGAAGGGCCCCTTCAAAATTAGTGAATTTCCTCAATATATTGAGTAAAAATGGCTCTTTTGGAGCCAAGAAAGTCCCCTGGGGACAAAATGTGCCCATTTTTTCGAAGCCCAAGGGACCATTTTTCGGAGCCCAAGATACCCTTTTTCAGGACCCAAGGGAGAGGACATGGTCCCATGGCCCCCCTTCTGGATCCACCACTGGTTAACAGACGCTAAAACACACCTGCCCTTGGGCGCGGCGGCGCGGCTCGAGCCGCCGCCTGGTGTTAGTGTGCGCGTAACTAACGAGGAGACTTCAACGCCGGGCGTCACTGTAAGGGGTCAAACTTGCCACGCTCGGCGCAGGCTGGGTTTTTAATCCAGATTTTTTAAAATGGTATTTTCTGAGTCTAGACATGCCAGGGACCAATAAATTCATAGTAACACAGCACATAAAAATAAACAGTTATTCGACGATACACCCTAATGAACATGGCCTTCGAATGAAACCATGTTCCCCCAAAAACATACATTCTCCCTAATAGAATCTCCATAAAATGTGATCCAGTGTTCAAACTGAAATGTTGTATGCATACAGGTATATCGGTGCCAATTTATATATACATGCTTCACTTACGTTTGGAAAAATTAGCCCAAAACCGTAAAATCGTGAAAATAGTTCGAATTAATTTTTTGGTAGTGATAGTTGAGCAAAATGTGCACTATTACATTTAGTATGCTAAAATAATACTGCATTTTAAGTAACTGGGTTGTAAGCAAAATCCCAATAAATATTTTAAATGAATGAAGTTATATACTTCTTAGTATTCATTTCAACATATTTTGCCTAATGAAGTGCGACGTTTAAGGCCACAAACTACAATAACAGTGTTCGATAATTATTTTTTCCACGTAGCAGTCAGCTGTTCACAGAGTGTTTGGTGCCGTTGCCATGGTTGCCTAGCCCGTGTTGTCTGCAAACTTCGTGTGATATTCGTCGCTACTGCTCATATTTGGCTCCTAGGTGATTAACCACGTGATATATTTTGTCAAATGAGGTAAAACCAGACTCCAACAAATTAAAGCAGACAGCAAGCAGGTTTACATCATTCATGCGTACCTACAGCGCCATTAAACTGCCGATTCGTCACATCGTGCTGCTGGCGTTACGCTGCTCGGCGCCAGCGTAATTTATCAACTTCCCTGCTGACAGTTCCAATTGCAATGGCTTGGTTTGCTCCATAAATTATCTCTCCGATGAAAACCGAATTGCTTTCCGATGGGAAGTATCTCTAAATGTGCACAAAACGATGGGGCGGCTGTCGGGGGCGCCACTAAGGCAAGCGTGGGCGCCATGGTCCAGAGGGGCGAAAAAATGAGAGCGGTGGGCTCCTATGGCCAGGTGGGCGTCTACGGCGCCCACCTGGCCTGCGTCTAGCTACCGTGGCGCGTGTATAATCAATCACCAACCTTTGCACAGTTAACACCAAATACGTGATATTGTTGACCATTTCGGAAGCGGATGCCCGTGTGTGGTTCTGTCTTGAACTACGCGTTTATTTGCTGTTTATTGTCACGTTTTACTCTATTTTACTTCTGTTTATCCTTTTATCCTCTCACTTCTCCCCTTTGTCTCATGCCTCCCTGGTCCATACATTTCCGTTTCGGAACATCCCTAGGTACATTTCCATCTTGCCAAGATCCCTTCCGCATTCCCAGCCGCTTTGTCTCTTTTCAGACCGGTAATTCGTCATGAGGGAGGTCCGGTCGCTGACGGTGAAAACTTTGGACACTGAGACCTTCGGAGAGTGTCATGACTTCACGCCAGGCCTGCTTCCCATCGAGAAGGAGATCATCGAGCTTATGCTAGCTCACGCTCACCTGGTGCAAGATCTACACCAATACCAGGACAAACATTAAGAACATGATCTTGAAGCTCTTCGACGAGTTCTCCACCCTGATCAAAACGAGGACAAATCGAAGAACCAAGCCCTGGCTGGAGAACCACGTCAAACCCTTCAACAACCGCGTCAAGACGACTCTCTTCGAAGCAGCCACCAACGACCGAGAGGCGATCAAGAAGCAGGAGGCTCTGTACGGGGTCACGATGACGGAAGAGGAGAAAGCATTTCTGCAAGATCAACGAACCGAGAGGAAAATGTTCTGTGACGCGGTGGTTGACAGAAAGTGGGAGAAAATGATGCAAAGGAGAGAGAGAGAGGACTGAGGCGGGAATGGCCAAGTTGATGGAAAAGGAGAAGAGGAGGATGGTGGCGTCAGACAGGCAGACCCCGGCTGAGGGTGACGAGGCTGAGACTGACGAGCCGAGCACGCTGACGAGCGCTGAAGCAGATGAGACTACCATCGAGTACAAAGCGGACGAACCAAAAATGAAGAGGAGGCGTGTGTTTGGCCTGAGAGAAGCTGACACTGATCTGCCTCAGCACTGGCAGCACATCCGCACCAGCGAGCGTAAGGTTAGACCAGAGTACTACCAAGTGAGTACACGCTCATGACGAGTTCTCACATGTCACTCGCGCAGGCTACAGCGGCCGTGGTGGAGGTCGGCAGAAACATGTTCAACCTCAAGTGGAATTACCACGATGACAACGAGCAAGTGATTGACGTGAACACCGCACCTCACAAGAAGAACAACATAACAACGAGCAAGGCCAATGAAGCCTTCACACTCTCAAAGATCGTCCAAGAGATGCTCGACTCGGAGGACAGAGCCACCATCACCTACCACGACGACAGCAGCAGGACACAGGGAACAGGAGCCTACTCGGTGCAAGGAATCACTGCCAAGGGGCAGTACTACGCTCTTTCAACCCTCAAGATCGCCGCTGAGACGAGGGAGAACTTGGGAGATCTAAAGATGGCCGTCCTGTTTATGCTCACCGTCTGTGGAGGGGTGACAAAGGAGTGCCTGTGGGAAAAGGTGGACTTTGTCATGACAGAGAGCGTCAGTTACAACATGGGCGTAGCCGACATCGTCGCCCAGAAGCTGGAGGTGAGCCACATCCCTGACCACCTGCTGTGCCACGTGCATCCCAGCCTGATGTTCAACAGGGAGCTCTGCAAGTTCTGGAGTGACGTAGACAGCAGCATCGGGCCACACAAGATCTTCGCTGGATTTGCCATCACGATCGGGAATCCGCAGGTGTCGGTGACGGAGAACTGGCTTGATTGCCTCCTCCGGCTGGTCTCGCACGACTTCAACCACAAGCAGTGGAACAAGGCGGAGATGTTCGACATGTACCTAGGACACAAGAAGAACCCGGCGAAGTGACTGCAGAAGGAGAGATTCAACTCACTGGTCTACAGCTGCGCAGTGGCATTGTACCTGGACCAGGACGTCACAGACTTCCTGCTCAAGTTCCAGACCATCACCAACCAGCTGGCCTGCATCGTGAGATGCTTTGAGCAGCTGGACTACGTGCTGGACCTGGTCGCCGTCGGCGTGGCAATCGGCGTCCACCTGGTGGAGCCGATTGTGTCGCTCACGTCCAGCAGCTCCACCACCTACGCCGATATCACCTACGCCGATACACCACTTCCCGCAGCTGTACGTAGATCTCACCACGACGCCGGCGGAGAACCTGCTGACCCTCTCCAAACCAACCTTCTCCATCACCAGCGAAGTAGGTTCCAGCAGGTGCTGTACCCCGAGGACCTGTTGAAGCCTGCTGAGGCCGTCTTCCAGAGCCACAAGCAGGATGCCTGCCGAGTCCTGAAGATGCTTCTCGCTCACATCGCAGCCGGTTGGTCAAGGCAACGGGGAGACGTCTTCCAGTTCGGAGCAGACGCAGATCCGGAGGCGCCTAATCGGCTGGACAATATGAACGAGGGCAAGCTCGCAGGTGCGCCGATCAACAGCCTCGACCCTGAGCGCTCAGTCGGCACGGTCAACTATGGGCTGAAGATGAGGGGATCGGAGAAACTGGAGGCTGTCAGCAGAGCCCACGTGAAGGCAAAGGGAGCTGCTCTGATCGAGGGTGTGCAGATGGACGCTTGCTTTAAAAAAAAAACTGGAAAAGAAAGACGGAGAACTTCCGCAGATTCTAGAGGCGTGGAGCACGAAACAAAGAGAGCTGTGGGAGGAGGGGTTGGGTGAGAAGGAGGCGACGAACATATCGGTGGATCGGCAAAGGAACGCAGACCTGGCAAGCCTGCGTACTCTCGGCGGACCATTCACCGAGGTGGCGAAGGTGAAGGCGTACACGGCCCGCGACATCAGCGGCAAGGAGAAAAACAGCCGGCTGTATCTCGAGATCAGGCACGCGCGAAGTTGCTGCCTCATCTACCCGAAGGCAGCAAGCATCTTCAGACTTAAGAGGAACTTCAGGAACTTCACCACCGAAGAGTACGCACGTAACCTGTGTGTGTATCTGGCGAAAATCACCTGCCGCGCTGACGTGAACATCTCTGACTTCAGCGAAGCTCTGAGCAGGATGGTTTGAGTCAGACCTATCGGGCGACGAGAGGTCAGCTGCGGACCCAGTCGCCAAAGAGCATCGTGGAGCAGCCCGCCACCAAACTGACCGAGTTCTTGTGGAATGTGGAGAGTGGATCGCGTAGAGAGTCACCACTCGACGCGCTTCTGTGGCGCCACGCCGCCTTTCGACTAGGCAGCCCGGGAATTCCCACGCTGGGCCGTCCTCGGGTGCGGAGACCCGACGACCGCGGAGGCTCTGGGTGACACGACGACGGACGACCTTCTTCTGGCGCCTCAGTCGTCAGCAAGGCCGGTCTTGGTTCTCAATTATGTGATTTCGGCCTTAAATCGTGACAGGAAATACACGGTATAGGCAATATTATGCAACTGGGCTATTGTGATTACTAGCTAGCATTTGTGAGCCAAAACTCTTCTTGCAGATTCAGATTTTCCGCGATGGATAGTCATTTAGCCATTGAACCCAGGCCACTAATAATTTTTATGACAATATCGCTGTAAAAAGGCGTCACATTTGTCTTCACAAAGCTAGGGTTAGGTTTGCGTACAAACGCATGCACCAATACCGTGGCGGGGCTCACTGTACGTACCGGCGCGACGCGTGCGCCATCTATGGGCATGTGTGTAAGCCTGGAATTTTCTGGACATTTTATGGAATTCCTCAGAAACGAACTGATACAGAGAAACGAAAATTGGTATCTGGCTACCTGTGCTTGATCGTCACAACATATTTACTTTCAGCTTCGGGTCAGCCTTACTTAATCCGCTTTTAGGCAGGAAAATGTATGTTTTTCGGACAAACATGGTTTCATTCAGGGGCCATGTTCATACCATAAGGACCCGTTTTAGAAGAAAAAAATGTTACTAATAAAAAATGATCAGCACATTACGGAACACCTTTTGAGCTGCGAGTCGCATCAAAAAGTTGAAAATTTACAATTAAGTCACCTCCCTAATTAAAGCTGGAGTAACGTAATTCGCATGGTGGATGGGTACACTAGTTAACTCCATTGAGTGCAAAGTTCATGACCTTAGGTCAATATCTTCAAGGTCAAATGAGGCCGCATGTCAAAATTTTTTGTTTTCCGTGGCTTGACAATGTTATGGATCGCTGTGATTGTGTTTAAGTGCTCCAAAATGGGCATTGCTGATGTTTTGGACATTACTAATGGTGCAATACAGATGCTAAACCCGGTATTTGACTTGAACTGGGTCGCCCGCCCGACTGCTCCGGGCGGCTCTGTGCAATCAGCTTCGCGAAGAAACGAGTGAAATGCATGTTCCATTACCCTGTCATGAACTTCACCTGACTTGACTTCGGTGGCCTAACATGACTTTAAAACTATACAGCATAACAATATACATCAAACAAGTCGCTAGTGTTGCCATGAACACTTCCCTTTTGCCAATATACGGGAAGCGCAACAGTACCGATTTTTGTGTTCTGGCGATTTTTGAGGTCAGCACCGATTTAAGAAATGTTTTATTTATCGGCCCCTAACGCGAAACAAAATGTTCGACCGATTTCCGTTTGTCTTACTGTATACGATGCGCTGGTCACTTCTAAGTAGATACGTAAAAATGCCTTATATCGACCGGTAAAATCCGCAGTTATGTATGAAAAACCGCAGTGGTGGGCGGATTTTGCCCCCCCCCCCTCCAGGGCCCGTGTAAAACCACCAACCTTTCGGGTCCTCGACTACGCTTTTCCTTGGGTCGTGCAATGTCGTCCCGATATCAACATACCCATCACTCCCTCAGTACTTTCTGAAGCCCTTGCTCGTTCATGGTTGAAGCTACCGAGGAGGGAACGAACTGTCACGGGCGATTATTATTATTGCGCTGCCACAGGCGATTTCCAAGGTACAATATGCGACATCCATTGTAACTTCACATCACGTGTGAGACCAAATGACGCAATATTATATCCAAGTCACAGCTTTCTCCCAGCAAACAATTCGTTGTCTGATCCAACTGCAGGAAATCCACTCCAAATCAAGGACACGTTCAGCAGCTTACACCACAGACCAGGCTCTCGCGGATTAATGAGGTATTTTGCTTGTGTCAAAGAAGGTGCCTGTATCAGGGACGGATGCAGGGAGCACTGGAGTAGAGGAGGGCATGTTCATCCCCCATGTAAATATGGCGTCTCTCTGGCCGGAAAAAGGATTTGTGTCAGCTAAAGACTAACTTTTCAGAGTAAAAACGGCCTTTTGAGACGAAAAAGCGCCTTTGGTATGCTCCAGTGCACCCTTACTGCCTCCCGCTCAACGATTTTTTGCACAGAAGACGCCATGAAATTCCATGGAATCCAATGAAATGTGCCTATGAACATTACTGGATCCGGCTGTGGTCTGAACCGCTGCCACTGGCCTTGGCCAACACTGGAGGCGGGTCGTGTGTTGGTTATGACGGCTGGCCCAGCTGCTGGTGGGATCCTGCTGGTTGTGATAGGCGTACAGCGACAGCTGCGACACCGCTCTTTGCACACGATAGAGTTCACTACGTATCCATCCATCTCGCGAATTTCGTTTCCCCAGCTGTAATAGGAGCCGAGAACTTAGGGGACGGGCAGAATCCGTCCTCTCCATTGCACGTAATTTTTTGAGGCCCTCCAGGGCGCGTGATAAGTTCTGTTCCATTTTTAGTTTATTTTTAAGCATTGCTTTTATCAAACACAAAGCCTCTTTATGGTGTTACTGTGCTCACAAATTTAAAAGTAAACAATTGCACATAAAATGAGTGGTCCTAATCGGTGTCAGTTACATACATAAACATTGCATTGGAAAGGTATATTCCAAGGATTCATAAAACGCCTTCAAGCATAAAGTTTCTGTTCTGGCAGAAAATAAATGTATTGGGAAAATTTATTTGAAAAAGTTTCTAATATTTTTAAACTAAAAATAAAAACCTGACCTAACCTAATCTAACCAAGCTGAACCAAACATAACCCTATACTCTTGCCTCACGGAGGTAAAATGTGTAAAACTTGTTTTGTAGATCCCCCTCAGGTTTTTTTACGGATAGTGAACGAACAGCGCGGGACAGCGCGCTGAAATTTGGTATACCTTCTCCCACATCAATTTGGCATGTTATGACAAACGTTTGAAGTCAGGTCATCTATGGTCAACGAGTTAATCTAGGTCAAGTGACGTGGCCTCCAAAAAGTTGAACCAGTCGTCACGCTTTAATGGATGCGGATATTTTAATAAAACTTTCAGCGCTTGCTTATCTTTAAGGATGGAACAAAACGTACGAGATGGTTTTTCCCCGTTTTTGACTACTTATATATTTTGCATTTAGTTCAATTAACACGCGCCCTGGAGGGCCTCTGAAACTTACGCGCACTGGAGGGGGTAGGGCGGATTCCGCCCCCCCCTAAGATCTCGGCTCCCATTAAGGCTATAGCAACAAAATTCGCAGGGTCGATGGGCACGATAGTTAACTCTATTGTGTGCAAAATGTGTGACCTTAGGTCAATATCTTTAAGGTCAAATGTGGTAAAAATAGCAAAATTTTCTGGTTTTGCGTGGCTTGGCTTGTCATTGTTATGGATCGCTGTGATTGTCTTTAAATGCTCCAAAAGTGTCATTAATGATGTTTTGGACATTACTAATGATGCAACACATACGTTAGATCCGCTATTTGACCTCAGGTCACCTATATAGGAGCACTGTTTCAGGGCATTACCTGGTCTAGTTACCGGAACCGGGCTGCCCACCTGACTGCTCCGTTGGGCGGCTCTCACAATCGGATTCGCAAAGAAAGGAGTGAAACACATGAATAAAGTATAGAAACGCTTAGGCACACAGTGACAAACAGTAGATTTCCGGATGTGTAGGGAGTAACATGCAAAGTGACATCAATCGCATGACAGTCATTTCCATTTATGACAACATTCCAGTTAACCAAGTTTGGTTCCATTAGCCTGTCGTGATGACCTCGGCGACCTAACATGACTTTTAAATTATATAGCATAACAATATGCATCAAACAAGTCGCTTAGTGGTGTCAAGAACAGTTCCAGTTTTTGAATATACGGGAAGCGCGTCAGCGCCGATTTTTGTGATCTGGCGCTGCGATTAAAAAAAAACTTTAACGGACCATAACTTAAAAACGTTTCGGCCGATTTGTATTTTTCTTGCTTTAACCAATGCGCCGGTCATTTGTAAGAAGGTACGGAAAAAATGACGTATATCGGTCGGTACAATATGGAGTTGTGTACGAAAAATCGGAGGGACGGGCGGGTTTCGCCCTCCACCCCTCCAGGGCGTGTGTTAACCTGTCATGAACTTGACCTGACTTGACCTCGATGACCTGACATGACTTTGAAACAACATAGCATTACAAACAAGTCGCTGGTGTTGCCAAGAACACGTCCCTTTTGCCAATATACGGGAAGCGCATCAGCGCCGATATTTGTGGTCTGGCGCCGATAAAGTTTTTTGATTTTACCGACCCCTAACTCAAAACATTTTCGGTAGATTTTCGTTTTTCTCTCTGTAAACAACGTGCGGTTCATATCTAAGCAGGTACACAAACAATGGCGTGTATAGGCCGGTAAAATCGGCAGTTATCTACGAAAAACCGGAGGGGTGGGCGGATTTCACCCCCCTCCAGGGAGCGTGTTTAGCCTATTAGAGGTCAAATCGAAGATACTGGCTAAAGTAAGCATTTTTGTCAGAGCAAGTTGACTTCCAACAACGTTTATCGGTCTGTTCTACCCATTAGAAAATAAAAGTTAAAAGAAAACTTGAAAACTCAAAATTTATAAATTTGAGATAATAAAAATAATGAGGGGCAAAAAATGTTATGGCCTTGATCGATTTCGCTGTCCTTTTCTGATTCCAAATAATTTTGTTTTCAAATATCCCCCAAAATCAATTCCCGAGAGCCAAAAGCATAATGTAAGTCGTGAAAAATCGTGAAAATCTAGCTCGCTAGTGACGTCACTTTTGAAGGGAAATTGTTTTGTGGTGTGGATCCAGGCCCTACCTGTCGAGCGTTTTCCGATGACACTTCTTTCGTTTTCTTGCGACGCTTAGTTTGGATTTTAGAGGGGTTACTATCCCCCAGAGACGGAGGATCTGAGGGATCAGACCGGAGGGATCCCCAGTGAGGGAAGGTGGCGGATTCCTCTCCCACTCCCTAAGATGTCGGATCCTATTCAAACTGGAGCAACGAAATTCGCAGGGTGGATGGGTACGGCAGAGCACTCTATTGTGTGCAAATTTCATGACCTTAGGTCAATATCTTCAAGGTCAAATGAGGTCAAAATTTCACCAAAAAAATCTGGTTTTGCGTGGCTTAGCTTGTCATTATTCTGGATCGCTATGATTGTATTTTAAGTGCTCCGAAATGGGCATCAATGATGTTTTGGACATTGCTAATGATGCAATACAGATGCTAGACCTGGAATTTGACCTCAGGCCACCTATATAGCATCACTTTATTAGGTCATTACCTGCTCCAGTTACCGGAACCGGGCCGCCCGCCCAACTGCTCCGTCGGGCGTCTCGGCGCAATCGGCTACGCAATAAAGGAGTGAAGTACATGAATATAGTATGGAGTAAAGTGAAGTACATGAATAAAGTATGGAATAAAGTGAAGTACATGAATAAAGTATGGAATAAAGTGAAGTGCATGAATAAAGTGGAAGTGGAAGTGGAAGTGGAAGTGCATGAATAAAATAAAGAAAATGATCGGAGATTCTTTCACTCAGAGCGCTATTTTCGAAGTTACCGCATTTTAATTTAATTTACTTCTGTTGGTTTCGTGGGGCCAAAAGTCATGATGCGCCCCTTGAGGCGCTTCGGGGGCCATGGCCGGAATGCCCCCCCCTTGGATCCGCCAGTGGGGGTCGATAGAGACCCCTCTAATCTCCAAACTAAGCTTCGCACGTAAACGAAATAGGTGTCATCGGAAAGCGCTCGACGACTAGGGCCAGACACCACCCCAAAAAATGTTCCCCAAAAAGTGACGTTACCTAGAGTTTCACGACTTACATCATGTTTGTGGCTTTGGGGGTTCATTTTGAGGAAGATTTGAAAACCAAAAATTATTTGGAATAAGAAAAGGAAAGCGAAATCAACCAGTACATACAATTTTTGGCCACCCCAAAAAAAAATTTTATTCCAAAATTTTGAGTTTTTAGGTTTTCTTCAATTTTATTTTTCGAATGAGTAGAGCGGACCGAAAAATGTTGTTTGAAGTCACGTTGCCCGATAAAAATGCTCACTCTAGCCGGAATTTTCGATTTGAACTCTAAAGGGCAAATATAAAAAACTAATAAGTAATAAAAAACGGACAAAAATGACAAATTCCTCTGATGCGTTTTGTTACATCCATGCAGATAAGCAAACGCTGATAGTTTCATTCAAATATCTTTATCAGTTAAAGCGTGACGACTGGTTGAACTTTCTTGGAGGTGACCTCACTTGACCTTGACTAGCTCGTTGACCTGAAATGACCTCACTTCAAAATTTTGTCACAACATGCCAAATTTATGTGGGAAAAAGGTATGCCAAATTTCGGCATGCTGCTGCGTGCCGTTCTTTCACAATCCGCGGAAAACCTTACTGGGTCGTCAAGGACCCCCAACCCTAGGTACGGTGCGAGATAATCCCCGGGTTCCCAACATTGGTACATTGGGCGTTACATAAACATGGAATAGCTTGGAAAACTTGGAAATGGCTCCTGCCCCACTCCGAAAAGAAAGTTTGTAGAAGTCCTCGTACCGAGAACATGCGAGCTCTGATTCGGGGTCTCAGTATTCATATGTAGCTTTTAGAGGGTCCTGCTCATCACACCAGGGGTCCTTTCGAATATTAGCAACACCCCAGCCCTCTTTGTCCCAAGCTTCATGTGCATGTCTCGGGAGCACCTGACATCTTCTATTTTCTGAGAATGAAGTTTAAATCCTATTCACCGATCAACAACAGAACAGCCGGAATGCTTCGTCCATTCCCTTCCCCCTGACGAATTCTGATTCTGGATGCGTTTCTGCTCGGATGGTCAAATTATCTGAGCAGTTCCGGGTCAGATTCTGTCGATTGGGCACCGTATGTTAGATCACTGAATGTCCTCCGGAGAACCAGTCCACATCAGCGCTGCGTTGCACTGCGTGGTAGACGGGAGCGCAATCGGAGGGGTTGTTATGCCCGACTGCACCAATGCTCATCGACAAGAGACCTTGCTAATATCGTACTTATTACCTGAAAGTAAACATTTTCACACGGGCTTCACCACGCACTTCGTCGCAGACCTGTCCGGCTACGACCACCTGGCGTGTGGAGATGCGGATGTCAGCGGGCGCACCGTCCCGCGCCGGCGTACTCCCGGCATACGCACCGTGCGACACCCACCGCCGTTCCCACGCAGCCCACGTGCGGCGTTGGCAGTGACGTCAGAGCGGCGTCTGACTGGTGGGATGGGTGGGGGAGGGGAGGGGTACACGCTGGGACTGGGGTAAGACTCGGCGCGGCCGCGGCGCCTGGCCAGTGTACCGCCTTCAGCTGCCGTCTGCGCGCGCTTGCCTGCCCCGCTTGGTGCCACTCGAGGGGCCAGCGCCGACGCCGACCCTCGCGATGGACAACAACGGTTCAGCGGACGTTGCGCGCTGCCACGTGCAGCACGACGCCGACGACAAGGAGGCGTTCCTGCAGTGTCTCTGCCGGCACTTGGTGGTCGACTTCTGCCGCTCGTCGACGACGACGACGCAGCTGCCGTCGGCGGCGACGGACGCTGCCGCCTTCGACTGGTCGCGCAGCTACAGCGTGTCGGCCGGTCTGTGCATCCTGTTCCTGGCCATGTGCGCTGTCATCATTGTGCTGCGCGTGTTTCGGCAGCGCGACGACCCGCAGCCGGCCAGGTCAGTGAGCTCTGCGTTTGTTGTCGCCGCGCCGGCTCGTCCCCGGTGCCGGCCGGAGGAGCCGGAGCCGGGGCCGGGGAGGTGTGTGTGAGTGTGTTTCGACCACAGTTGGACTACCGTGCCGGGACGGGCATGGGGTGTGTGTGTGTGTGTGTGTGTGTGAGTGTGAGTGTGAATTTTGCCAGCCTGCCACCGTGTGGTGATGTCGGCTGGTTCCGGTTGAAGAGAAGATGTGCAAGAGAGTGAGTAGCGTAGGGTAGGAGGATGTATCCGAGGTGGAAGCTTAGTAGAGTCGTCGAGCAGTGGTGAAGTAGAGTTGGGATGGTCTTGAATAGTAGAGTCGAGGTAGTCCGGATCGATTGAAGATGTAGAGCTGGTGCAGTAGAGTTGTTTGAGAGCCGAAGATGATGAATTCGAGAGAGGGGGTTAGTCCGGTCGGTGCCACATCGGTGCCACATCGGTCATCGACATATGTGAACATTGCAAGAACATATTTTTTTGTTTGGTTTTTGTTTTCATTTTTTTTCTCCTTTTTTGTAACGTAACTTTTACTTTTTTCCGTTTTCCTAGTTTTTGTTCATTTTCTCTTTCGTCTTTTAACATATTTTTTTTTCTTCTTTTTTCACAATTGTTCCATAATGCGTGTAGCCATGAGAAAGTGGAAGAGGTGTTCGTGTAATCCTGGATGGTCGTCGTTGAAGAGCGTGGTGAGGTTCAGTGGGATGTTGTACGTTGTGCAGTAGTTTGTGATATGTTGTCTTTGGTTGTTGTATTTGGTGCAGTATATGAGCATGTGTTTGGCTGTGGGTGGGTGGCGGCAGGTAGTGCATTGTGGTCGTTGTGTGTCCTGCTGTGTGTAGGCATTGTCGTTGAATATAATGTGGAATTTGGAGGTTTGATTTAGCTGCGTTTTGGAAGTGTGGGGATTCGTATTCCATAATTGGCCGAATGAGTGATTTGTAAAGGGTTAAAAGTGTGTTTCGGTCGGATCCCCAGTGTGTGCCATAAAGTGCTCGTAGTACGTTGATTCTTTTTGAGGCGCGTTTTTGTATGTTTAGGAGATGTGTTGCCGAAAAGTTCGTCGTTGGTCTAATGTTATACCTATAAATTTTGTTGCGGTGACAAAGGGAATGGGTGAGTTGTTTATTTTTAGGGGTTGTAGGTTTGTGTCTCTGTTGTAGCCGAAAATCATGTATTTGGATTTGAGTGGTGCTATGTGAAGGTTTAGTGTGGCAAGTTTGTTGTGGAGTTCTGTTAGTGCGTGCCGTAGTACTGTTGGTGCGTGTGCTGGTGCTTCTGTTGATGTCCATAATACTATGTCGTCGGAGTAGATTGCAATTTTGGTCGAAAAGTTGTCGGTGATGGCTGAATTTAGAGCTAAAATTAAGAGTAGGGGACTGAGAACTGAGCGTTGCATTAAACCGGTGGTAGGGAATTTGGAGTCTGAAGTGTGGGGCCCAATTTTGACTTGAAAATATATGTCGAGTAGATAGAAATGTAGGTAGTGCATCAGTCCGTATTGTATGTCTATGTTGTGTAAGTGTTGTAGTAGTGTTGTTATGTTGATGGTGTCATAGGCTTGTTTTAGATCCAGGAAGACGGCGACCGTGGAACGTTTCCTGGCCGCCGCTCCCTGGATGTGTGTGATGAGGTAGGTGAGGTTGTCTAGACATGATCGATTGGGAAGAAAGCCTGATTGAATAGGAGAGATTAAGTTTTGTGTTTGAATGATATAGAGGCGTTTTTTTGGACAATGCGTTCGAATAGTATGTGAAAGCAGCTAGTGAGGGCAATAGGGCGATAGGAAGTGCAAAGAGTTGAATCAGTGTTTGGTTTAGGTATGGGTATGAGAGAAGCGTGTAACCAGGATTGTGGGTATGTATGTGTGGTCCATGCGGTGTTTGAAGTGCTGAGTAGTGTGTACAGTGTTGACGTTGGTAGGTGTTTGAAGAAAGAATAGTGAATGTTGTCTGGTCCTACACTTGTGTTACCTGTCTGTGCGATTGCTAATTGTAGTTCTGAAAGTGTAAATCTAGTGTTGTAAAGGTGTGTGCGTATGTGTCTGATTGGAGGTGGGGGTTCGTGGAAGTGTAGATGATCTGAGATGGTAGTGGTCTGCGAATAGGTTTGCTATTGTTTGTGGGTCTGTTGTGGTGTTGTTGTTGTGTCTAAGTGTGATGGCTTTGATTGGGGGTCTTTGTCGGTGTTGGAATGTTTTCAGAAGTGTAAATATTTCGCCGAGAGGTGTAAATCTGTTAAATTGGGTGCCAAATGTGTTCCAAGAGGTCTTTGTTGCGTTTTTAATGATGGTCTTACATTGTGTTCTGAGTTGTTTGTATATTGTTAGGGTTTTTGGTGTGCGGTGTCTTTCATATCGATGGCATGCGGGGTTCCTCGCGCGGATCGCCCGGTGGCAGTCATCACTCCACCAGGGAGCCGCACGAGGTTTTGTTTGTGGTATGTGCTGTGGTTATGAGTATGTCTGCGAATTGTTCTGGTGATAGTTGGGGGTTGTGGGCTGTTTGGACTGCTAAGAATTCTGAGAAAGGGTTCCAGAATTATTTTTTGAGGTTCCACCGGCCAGGCTGGGGATTGGGGGGCCAGTGGTCGGGATTTGGGTGAAGGTAATGGTGATGGTTGCGTGATCGCTAAGGTGTGGGTCTGAATCGGCGGTCCAGGATAAGGTAAGGGCTAAGCGTGATGACGAGAGGGTCACGTCTGGGGTTGTGGGTGGGTGGGAGCCAATTGGGACGAGGTAGGTTGGTGATCCGGTGTTGAGTATTGTGAGGTTGTGTTTGTTCGCTAGAGTGATGAGTGTGCGTGGTCTGTTGTCAGGTGCTGTCGTGCTTGGGTTTCATAGTGTGTGGTGTGAGTTGAAGTCTCCGGTTAATATTACTGGGGTGTTAATTTGGTCAAGTGCTTTGTCTAGTTCCAAAAGGGTTTCTGTCTTCCGTGAAGGGGTCGTATATGTTAAGGAGTGTGTAAGATGTGTTGTGGAGGTGTATTTCTGTTATCAGTATATCTGCTGTGGTGTTGAAGTGTATCAGGCGGTGTGGTGTAGTGTTCTCAATGTATGTGCAGACACCGCCTGACCTTTGTGTGTTGTGTGTGTCTTGTCTGTGTAGTGAGTATTGAGGAATGTTAAATTGATATGGGTTGTTGGGTTTGAAGTGGGTTTCTTGTATACAGAGTGCTATATGGTTGGTTGGTTATTTGGGCTTTCGGGCGCATCGACTGCGTTGGTCATACAGCGCCCATAGAGTGCTATATGATTTGATTGTAATGCGTATTGTTTGAATTCTGGCCAGTGTCTTATGAGTCCGTGTGTATTCCATTGCAGTATTGTGTTCATTGTTTGTATGTGTTAGCGCGGGTGTGTGGGCGTCTAGGTGATGGTTGTTTTTGTTGTTGTGTTCTTGGTTGGTCTGTGTGGCTGAGTAGATGGTGGTGTCGCGTTTGGGGGGGTCGTGGTGTCTGAGTCAGTTGTGTTGTGTTCTCGGTCCGTCTGCTCCTCCGGGTCTGTGTCCTGATCTGTGTGTGGGTGTGGTGTAGGTGATCTGTCCAATGTGTGTGTGTGGTTTGTGGGGATGCTGCGGATGCTGGTTGGTATTCTGGTGGCGGTGGTGGATGGTAGGTTGGAGTGGATAGGTTTGAGTGTGCTTGACGGTGGTTTGAAGGTACTGGTGTTGGTGGTCTCATTTTGCGGGTGTTAGTGTTAGGTGGTGTTCGCGTGTGCTGGAGTTGCGGATGTTCTGTGCTGTTGTTTGTGTTGTGTTCCTGTTGGGGGTGTGTTGTCAGAGCCGGGTAGTGTACGTTTGAGAGTGGTGGTGGTGGTTGTTTCTGTTAGCCCGGCTCTGTGCGACGAGCCGGCCACGCCGCCGGCGGGTCCTGGACTGACGCCCTGGTCCGGTATTGGTCCACGCTCTCGAGGTGGATCCGGCGGAGCACCTCCCGCTCCGCCATCCATCGAGGGCAGGACCCATCCGAGGCCGCGTGGTCCCCCCACCCCCGCAGGCGGCGCAGCAGAGTTCGCCGCTGGTGCAGGTGTCGGTGGGGTGTGCTCGTGCACAGGTGCCTCAAGTGTAGTGAGGTGCACGGCACCCCCCCCCGCTGTGTGTCCGTAGCGCTGACATTTTTTACAACGTCGCGGGAGGGGTGTGCGTAGCGTGACTGTGTATCTTAAGTATCCTGCTTTAATGTGGGTTGGTGATATGCGTGTTTTGAAAGTCAGTATGAGTAAGTGTGTTGTGGTGTATCCTGGCCTCGGGGCCGGTCGGTACACGGTGGAGACGCCCTGGTCCCCAAGCTTACGCACCAGTGTCTCCGCCGGAATATCGACCAGCTCCCGGGTCATGATCGTGCCTTGGCTGGTGTTCAGGTTGGTGGCCGGTGTGATAGTGATTGATATGCCATGTGTGTGTTTAATTGTGGTGAGTAAGTAGGCGCCGGTTGTGTTATTCGCTTGTATTAGGAGCGCCCCAGATCGCAGAGGTTTTGCGTATAGGGGCGCCCCTATGTAGTGGGAGATTTCTCCATCTACCAGCCAGGGGTCCAGGGTGCCCATTGGATCCCGTCCCCCCCCCCGACGGCAGGTAAAGAAATATCCCCTGGATGGTGGGTCCGTGGTGCTCATGCTTGTGTTTATGCTGTTCAAGTTCTGTTTTTTGAAAATAAATTTAATCCGAGTTGTTGTTGGGGTGGCTTGAGGAGCCAGGGTTCTTTTTGCTAAGTAGAGCTTGTTGCGTGAGCCCTGGCCCCACCACCCGATCCATGAACTCCAGCTCAACGGCATAATTTAGACCGAAAGTTTAACGTGCCGTCAATGCACCGACACGGCCGCCCGGTAGCTCGTCCCCGGCCTTATCGGGCCAGCTGCCAACTGACACTCCCGGCCGGGGGCTAAATGCGAGCGCGCGAAGGGACTCGAACCCTGTGTTGCCAGTACAGGGGAGACCAGTGCAGGCCAGCGCTCTAACCAACTGAGCTACCGGGACGGTAAGCTACCGTCGTTTTGTGATGCTGGGTACAGAGTGTAGATGGCAGGTGAGTGGCACACAATACACTACAAATTTGGCGGGGGTAAAGAAGGGCGTGAAGAGAGCCTGCCAGGTGTAACAGTGGGGCAGAAAAAGTTGAAGAATATACAAAGAAATCAAAAACCGTGCTTGAAGAGAGCACGGATAGAGAGATCAGATAAAGATCGTGCAGAGGGCACTAGAGGGAAGATCGGGTGGGGGTTGGGGGGTTCCTGTGTGGGAGGAGTGGCAGTACCGCCGAACTGACCTCGTCAAGTAGATACAGAGTATGGTTGTTCCTGACGGTGTGGAAGATGTAGAACGTATAGGCAAATGTAGAGGCTAGAGTTGAATTTGAAGAAGCTGGTCTTGAAGTGCTGAAGAAGATATAGAACGTAGAGGCAGATGCAGAGGCTTGAGATGAACTTGAAGAAGCTGGTCTTGAAGTTCTGAAGATGGGTTAGATGGGCGGGAAGGTAGTGCTTGTGTGCAAAGGCGGAGTGGATATTCTATGTTAGGTTTGTGTCCGGTGTGCAGGTGTATATGTGTGTATATGGAGTTATGTTAGTGGCTGGTGGCAGGTGGCAAGTGCCTGGTGGCAGGTGGGAGGTGGCTGATGTTTCCTTCCGGGCCCTGCCCGCACTGTGGCCGCAGCTGTCGTCGTCCCTCCTCTCCTCTCCGTCCTCTTCCGTAGACAATCTCGCGTGCTTCGGTAAGAGGCGCTAGTCCATATCTCGACCACTTTGGGGGCGTGCAAAACCTGAAAAAGAGTCGTGGGGATGCACGCTGGATGGCAGTTGATTGTGAGCGGCAATACGCATGCGTGTGTGATAGCCGCTAAGTACCTACTTGAAAGAAGACAAGATGAAAAACATCCGTTAACCTATTACAAACATGTGTTTGGAAGTGCAAATCCGTTTGCATTTGCTGAAAGCCAGTGGTTATTTACATGACAAGTAATTCCCCGAGATTTAACTTTTCGAACATGTCGTAGCTTCTCTTGTCCAAAAAGCGATGTGCATAGCGTCCGTATATCCTGCCTTATTTTATAATATAAGGACTTCTTTTCCTTCATCATCATCTTGCTGCTAAAATCCATAAATTCCCTTAGAAATGTATTATTCTTTCCTGGTCCAGAAGTCCTGGTACACACGTAAATGCTTTCCGTAGATGCCGATGACTTGGTCATCGGATGAAAGTGAAGCAAATTTTAGCCATTTCAGACCTCTGACCTAATTGTGAAGGAGCTATGATCAAGAAATCTGTGATCACAGGTTTTGTTTTGCAGGTTTTGCAGAACCGATGAAATTTATGCTAGAGTGTTGCGGGAAACTGAAAAGGAACTGGCATTTCCACTTAGTATAATATTTTGTAGATCAGTTTCACATAATGAAATTCCAACCGATTGGAAAAGGGCAAATGTAGTTCCTATTTTCAAGAAAGGAGAAAGAGGGAAAGTTGAAAACTATAGGCCAATAAGTCTCACATCCCTAGTATGCAAGGTACTCGAATCAATTATCAAGGATAAAATAGTTAGTTATCTGGAAGGTAGCAGATTGATTCAAAATACTCAACATGGGTTTATGAAAGGACGATCGTGTCTCACAAACCTCTTGGACTTTTTGAACTACGCCACAGAACAATTTGACCAGGGAAATCAGGTTGATGTAGCATATCTTGACTTTAGTAATGCCTTTGACAAGGTACCCCATAAACGGTTAATAATACAGCTTCAGTCCCATGGTATTGCAGGTAGCATCTTAAAATGGATAGAGTTGTGGCTTTCAGATAGACAGCAAAGAGTGATGCTAAATGGTACAAAGTCACCATGTCAAAATGTTCTTAGTGGAGTCCCCCAGGGGTCAGTACTAGGGCCATTACTGTTCATTATATTTGTTAATAACATTGAAAGTGGCCTAAGCAGTAAAGTTTTGAAATTTGCGGATGATTTGAAGGTCTTTAGGGCAATAACAGGTCAGGATGAGCATATCTCGCTGCAAAAAGACTTAGACGAACTTGTGAAGTGGTCCGAAGAATGGCAAATGAAATTTAACTTTGATAACTGCAAAATCATGCATGTAGGTAAGCAGCATATGAAGGCTCCATACTTGATGGGTGGCCAAGTGCTATCAGTGACTCAACAGGAGAAGGATTTAGGTGTTATTCTAAACACAAAACTGGGGGCATCAGAACAGACCAAGGAAGCCAGGAAGAAGGCACTGAGAATGCTCGGGGCAATAAATAGGAATGTATCATACAGAAGTGAGGAAGTGATCAGGAAGCTTTACTGTGCATACGTCAGGCCACATTTGGAATACTGCATCCAAGCTTGGTCTCCTAGCTATGAAAAAGATTGTTGGCTTTTGGAGAGAGTACAAAAGAAGCTACAAAAATGGTTAATGGCATAAGCAACCTGGCATATGAGGAAAGATTGAAGAAATTGAATATGTTTTCACTTAGATATAGAAGGCTGAGAGGAGATCTCATCGAGGTCTTTAAATTTGTCAGTGGTCTGGAGAGGGGATACCTTGGGGAAATGTTTGAATTTAACAGAAATGATGCAATTAGAGGTCATAAATTCAAAATTAAAGTTAAACACAGCAGAATAAGGTTAAGGCAAACTTTCTTCACCAACACGGTAGTGGACCACTGGAACCAGCTGCCAGAAAACATCGTCAGTAGCAGCACATTGAACATCTTTAAAAACAGCATAGACAATCATTATAAGAATATAGGGCTTGCTTTTCAGTATTACAGGGAGGGCTGATTGACAGTTTTGGTGGGCAACTGGTTCAGTGTACAGAGTGCAACCAAGAAGGGCCCTTGTGGCTCATAGTTGCACTAATCTTTTATGTCTTTATGTCTTATGTCTTTATGTTAGGTTAAGCTGGGAGCAAGAATAAATGGCCAAGAACGTTTATGAGAAGAAGCTGACAGTGCACATGGCAAGGAATACAAGCATAAGAAATCTTAAGGCTTGCAGCTGCGTTCTTTTGACGTCCAACCAGTCTCGTGCGATCATCAACTTCAACAATACCGAGGGAGTGTTGCATCCGCACTCCTGCCCACTACTGTTGTGAAGCTCATGGCTCAAGGCAACGCGGATGAAGGTGGATTGGACGTCCTGCTTCATACATTGGCCCGTCGACCATTGGATCGTGTCCGCCAACCATTGGACCATATCCGTCGACCATTGGATGGTGTCCGCCGACTATTGGATCGTGCCCGTCGGCCATTGGATCGTGCCCGTCGACCATTGGATCGTGCCCGTCGTCCATTGGATTGTGTCCGCCAACCATTGGACCGTATCCGTCGATCATTGGATGGTGCCCGTCGACCATTGGATCGTGTCCGTCGAGCATTGGATGGTGCCCGCCGAGCATTGGATCGTGCTAGTGCACCATTGGATCGTGCCCGTCCACCATTGGACGGGCACGATCCAATGGTGCATTGTGTGAAGCAAAATACTCTGGCCATTCACAATTGGCGGCTTTTGTGGATTATGTAGCGATGCTGTTCGCCACAGTTAGCACACAGTCACAGTTGACAACATCGATGGCGTTAGCCATATTCAAAACGCAGCCGAGCACTCGTTCTTGCTTCCTTGCAAGTTCAATCTGTCCCAGTGTTTTTGTGTCTCTGCGATATCAACGTTGTCCGTTTTCGTCATTGATTCCGAGCTGGTGAAGCGCGAGCTGGTCTACTTACTCCGGTGCACGTGGTGGTTTGAGCGAATCTACTCCGTTGGGCGTGATAGTTGGAGCGAGTCTACTCCGGTCCTCATGATAGTTAGAGCGAGTCTACTCCGGTCCTCATGGTAGTTAGAGCGAGTCTACTCCGGTGGACGTGGAAGTTGGAGCGAGTCTACTCCGGTCCGCGTGGTAGCTGAAGTGAGTCTACTCCGGTCCGCGTGGTAGCTGAAGTGAGTCTACTCCGGTCCGCGTGGTAGCTGAAGTGAGTCTACTCCGGTCCGCGTGTAGCTGAAGTGAGTCTACTCCGGTCCGCGTGGTAGCTGAAGTGAGTCTACTCCGGTCCGCGTGGTAGCTGAAGTGAGTCTACTCCGGTCCGCGTGGTAGCTGAAGTGAGTCTACTCCGGTCCCCGTGGTAGTTGGAGCGAGTCTACTCTGGTGGACGTGGTAGTTGGAGCGAGTCTACTCCGGTCCTCATGGTAGTTACAGCGAGTCTACTCCGGTGGACGTGGTAGCTGAAGTGAGTCTACTCCGTTGGGCGTGGTAGCTGAAGTGAGTCTACTCCGGTCCTCATGGTAGTTAGAGCGAGTCTACTCCGGTGGACCTGGTAGTTGGAGCGAGTCTACTCCGGTCCGCGTGGTAGCTGAAGTGAGTCTACTCCGGTCCTCACGGTAGTTAGAGCGGGTCTACTCCGGTGGACGTGGTAGTTTGAGCGAGTCTACTCCGTTGGGCGTGGTAGCTGAAGTGAGTCTACTCCGGTCCGCATGGTAGTTGGAGCGAGTCTACTCTGGTCCGCGTGGTAGTTGGAGCGAGTCTACTCCGGTCCGCGTGGTAGTTGGAGCGAGTCTACTCCGATCCGCGTGGTAGTTGGAGCGAGTCTACTCCGGTCCGCGTGGTAGCTAAAGTGAGTCTACTCCGGTCCGCGTGGTAGTTGGAGCGAGTCTACTCCGGTCCGCGTGGTAGTTGGAGCGAGTCTACTCCGGTCCCCGTGGTAGTTGGAGCGAGTCTACTCCGGTGGACGTGGTAGTTGACACAACAGTGAATCTGAGCGCCCCGACCCGGCCCGGCCGTCGGACTTCGGAAGCTGCAATGCTGCTTTGCTTGAGCGTTTGGTGCTACAATTTCGTCACTTATAATCAGATATGCTTTCTAATTTCGATTTTGTGCCAATTTTGACCCAGTATCTCTCATGAAATACTTATTCTTAAATCGTCGCAGTGCGGGCGGTCATTTTGAAGCCTCTATCCTGCGGGATTTTCTGAGGTAGCTCCTGAGCCATCCGGGAGATGGCTTTCTAAGGTAGCGTTCGCTTCGACAATTGATGAGTCCACAATGTGGCAAAAACGAATTCCAATCTTTTAGGGTGCCAGAGTTAGGGTGGGTGAGAATCAGGCCATGATCTCGTCTCAGTGAGGCTCTTAAGTGTGCATTTAACTTTTTTTTCATAAAGGAACTGTGCACGTAACATCAAACGTAAAAATGGGTGTATGGAGAAATTACCTTTGAGAAATGTCCAATGATAAAAACTTAGCCGCAGATCAGATCCTTAGGCCATAAGGATTGCTTAGACTAGGCAAACTGTTTTCTTGGGAGCATAACGTTCTGGCTAATGAATGCATCATACTCCGGAATATAAGCAGTGACACATTATGCCCCCCATATATGTTTCAATTATCAAGTCAATATCAGGTCAGGTCACTGAGATAAGAACTGAAACGTCCTCGATATGATTCTATCCCAGATGCATTGGAGGCTAGAATCAGACTTGGTTTACTTTTAGTGGTTTTGCTACATTATCGTTGATCAGTGCCATCTGCTTTAAAAAAAAAAAAATTGTCGTCTTCAACAGTCATCACATATTTCCAGGCATTTTCCACTAATACGATCAATGACACTGGCCTTCATACCTGTCACCTGTGATCATGGACACTGGCCTTCACCTACGTCTTCAGTATCCATAGTATGAATATCTCGAATCACGAAATGGCATTTGTTCTACGACCAGTGTCCGAAAATTACGCGGAAAAAACGGGTACTGCACTACAACAATCAGCATTCGTCTGCTAACCTGACCTGGAAAGGTCAGCCAAACGACGTATAATAATGTTCCAAGTACCTTTAAAAGTGCAAGGATACGACTAGGAACATGGAGCAAGAATGGAGCCTTTTACAGCAACTCTTCATCCTGGTAAAGCAAACGCTAATGAATGGCTAAAATGAACCGCCACCCCTCCGCCACCCCCACCTCCTGCACCGCGAGGGCTAATCATTGCTGAAAGGAATAGGCTCCCGACGGCGCTCCCAATCGCGGATAACTTTCAGTATTATCAGTCATCGGTATTATCAGTATTATCAAATGCAATGCAGCATTTCCAGATCAGAGCTGATCAGCTTCGCAGATGCCAAGAACAAGGAAAAGGTGGCTTCTTGAATACCTGGTACCTTGATATCAGAGAAGCTGATCAATGCCTATTATATCTTATTTTGGTAAAATACTTGCAATGTCCTCATACGCATTTGAAGCTCTATGGTTCCCATTCACATCCAGCCATGCTGTTTTCATTTTGGTATTGATCGGCTTCATCACGAGACATTTCCTCCGAAGTACTCCCGATGTTTGTTAGAGGGTGCGTTTTGCGGCGATATTTCCGCGGTTAGCACCTGATATACCTCGCAGTGCGACCCACACTTGCTATCCTTCTCGGCCGGCAAAAGTCTGTCTCAAGGAATTCCGAGCTCCGTGTGGTACAGTACCCGGGACAGTGCTGCTATGTTCCTCGAATATCTGACTCCACGACGCTTGCCACACTGGCCCTCGTTACTCCAGCGCTTCTGTAGGCGCTTTATTCTGGTGGATTAGTGTGTCCATTGCCACGTCAAGATGACTAATTAATTGTTCCCGCGTAATGCTGCACCGGGCGAGTAGCTCTAAAAAGTGCAAAGAAATTATGGCTTTCAAATCGTGACGCTATTTTGCTGAGTTATTGTTGTTGCCGATTAGAAAGTAAGTGCCGAGCACGGGGAAGGACGTGTATTGGCAGTGTCCGGCGACCCAGCCACGAGCACCGGCCACGCGTCCCCTCGACGAACTGCCAGCAGTCACCCCCGCGCGCCGCCGACCTAGCCGCCCCAACCACAGACCGCGCTGCAGAAACCGCTGACGGCGCCGAGTGCAACGTGACACCGGCGCCACCGGCGCCGGCGGCCCTGCACCAGCATGGCCGGCCAGCTCCAGCACCAGCTCACTACACCTCCACCTGATTATCAATAATCATCATCGTCGTCCGGTATACACGATTCACTTGGTACACCGCAGCCATACAATTCGACTGGCGCCCGCCTCACACGCATACTTCGCCGGGGCGCGGCTCTCCCATCCCGCGCGTCCTCAGTGACCACACATTCAGCGCTCGGGTGGTCATACACCGCATCGTCCTCAAAATCCTCCGCCCTGCCCGCGCCGTCTGCGAGGTCTGCACTCACTTCTGCCGCCGCCCACGCATCCGGCGGTGCCGGTGGCGGCCGCTCCGCCTCCGGTTCTACCGCCCCACCCGCACTGGGCGACACCTTACGCGGCTGCTCCATCACCTCCTCCGGTGGGTCAAAGTCACCAGACTCGCTCGCGCTCCCGTCTTGTCCGGCGTCCTCACTCCCGAATCGCCGCCGGACACACCGCACGTGCCACGGGGTACCGTCGACCTCCACCAGCGGTGTCGGGAGCAGCCGCGTCACCACACCTCGCCGCGACACATCCGTGCACCGCGTCGGCTGACCTCGGCGTCGTATCCACACGGTGTCACCGACTTGGAGCATCGCGCGCGCACGCTCAGAGCCGTCGTGCGCCACGGGCATCGTCCGGCTGGGCCCCTGCACATCGGCGGCCACCGGCAAGTCCCGGCCAGCGCGCTTGAAGAGCCCGGGCGCCAGAGCGCTGGAGGGTCGTACACCGTTGCAAGGCGTAGCATTGTAACGGTGTACCGCTTCACCGATGGTGCAGTCCTGGCGGGCCGCCATCACCTTAATTGTCCGATGATGGCGCTCGACAATGCCGTTACCTCCTGCCTCGTGCACGGCCCGAAAGCGCAGCCGGACCCCCATCGCGCCGCGAACGCAGCCATCCGACGACCCCGGAATTCTGTCGCGTTGTCCAACAGCAACTCAGCCGGCGCGCCCCGTTCCAGGAAGATGGTTTCCAGCTGGCCCGTGACCTCGGCTGCGTCGGAACGGCGCAGCAGCCGCCACATCCCGTACCGGGAAGGCCCACAGTCGATCACCGTCAGGTACGACCGGCCCCGGTAGTGGGTAACGTCGATGGCTAGGCGTTCCCACGTCAGCGGCACGCTCAGTGACCCGCGCTGCCAGCGCGCAGGTGCCGGGTCGATGGACTGGCACACATCGCACTGCTGGATCACCGCTCGCACCGCTGACCGGGTGGCACGCGCGTCCTCGCTCCGACGCACATACCAGAGCGTCCGGCGGACCCCCTGATGCCCGGTGTTCTCGTGCACCTCACGTATCCGGGCGGGGTCGGCGTCTGGTCGCGGGGCCACGGCTGCCGCGACGGCGCCTGGTGGCGCGTCAGTTGATGAGTCCGGCAGTCGAAGCCACTCTTTTGGCACACGGGTGAGTGCGTCCGCCGGGTTGTCCGCGGATTTTACCAGGCGGACTGTCATCTTCAGGCGAAACTCCTCCACTAGCTGTCGAATGACGTCGATCCTCCGGCGGATAAGCATCTCCCCCGTGCGCCTTAGTCCGCAGGCGAGAGCGGCCGCTCAGGGCGTCATCGATCCACTTGTGAACCGTGGCCGAGTCGGTACGAAGGTCGATGGTGGTAATCCCCCACGCAACCGCCATGTTGACACCGCTGAGCGCCGCGTCCAGCTCGGCCATGTTGATGTGCATGGCCGCCTTCGACTCCGGCCGTAGCCAGCTCGCGTCCTCCACGGCGCCACTGACCGGATCCTCCAGGATGACCCCGGCACCAAGGGAACTGGCGTCCGTCCACACCACCAACTTGTCCCCCTTCAGCTGCCAGGGGCCTCGTGCCGGGTCGGCCCCCCCTTACCCGCACCGCGACACAGTCGACCTGCTCGCGCAGCCCGGCGTCCATTGTCGGGTCGTCCCAGCCTGTCGTCAGGGCGTTGACGCGCCGCTTTAACCACGCGGCCGCCGGACGCAGCCACCCCACCACCGGCAGGTGGGACACCAGGTGGCCGCACCACGCGAACAACGCTCGACGTGTCAGCACCTCCGGGGGCGCGGCCACCGGGTTGTCGCGGCGCCAGCACAGTTCTCCGTCGTCCGCGCGCACCCGCAGCCCGAGCAGTCGCGCTCCCTCGGCCGCCCGCTCCGGCGGCTTACAGACCAGACCGTACCGGGCTAAGTGCTCCACGACGTGGTCTGCGCTGACAATGTCCTCGTCTACCAGTAGATCGTCCACGTAGGGCAGCACCCCCCGGTTCACCGCGGCATCCTGGAGCAGGACGGCCCGCACCACGGCCTTCATGACGAGCGGCGCGACGTTCAGCCCAAAGCCGACGCGAGTCAGGCAATACCTCTGGCCTCGCACCTCCACCGTCTGATACGGCCACAGCCGCCGGTCCAACCGGAGCTGAAGGTACGCCTTCCGCAGGTCCACCACCGCGACGCGAGCGCCGTGCCGTCGCCAGCGGCGAAGCTGGGCAGCACAAACGTCCGCGTCCGCGGTGTGTGCGGTAATGTGGCCATTCAACTCACGGTAGTCCAAGACAGGGCGCACCCTGTCCCGATTCGGCTGCCGGACCGCCATCAGAGGGATCAGGCCACGGGCCGGGCCATCCACCCGCTCGTCATACGGCTGCAGCCACCCCTCCCGGATCCACAGCTCCAATTCAGCGTCGTACGCCGGCCGAACCGCCGGCGGTACCGCATACTCCGCGACTCGGTTCCGCAGGCTCTCGGGACCGTTCCCGTCTGCCCACACCCATGCCACGGTCCATTCGCCCGTCCGCGCGGCGAATCGCGCCGTGAAGTCCGCTGCATCCACGGCCAAGTCCCGACGGTCGACCTCAACTGCCGCCGCACAGACCCGCACGTCTGTCGGTGTCCGCAGGCTGATGCCACCCAGGGCCGTGATGCCCGACATCCCCAGAACCACGTCCACACCCAGCGGGCGGTCTGGCACAACCAGCGCCGCGAGCATCACTCGCCTGCCCTGGTATTCCACCTTGACCGTGACCGACCCACTGCACCGTAACGTTCCCCCGTTCACGGTTCGCATTTCCACCGTCCGTGGCGTCCACCGCCGACAGCAACCTCGGTACACGAGCGTGTCAGTGCATCCGGAGTCCACCAACACGCGTCGCTCGCTGCCGTCCACTTGCATCCGGGCGACCGGAAGGGCGCGATCTACTGATCCGGAGACGGCGCTCGCGCTGACGCGTCCCCCGATGCGTTTGGGCAGGCCGCGGCGAGATGACCCTCCCTCCCGCATGTCCAGCAGCGTCGCGGTAGTCGTGGCCGCCGCGCTTCCTGACGAGACGGCGGGGGCGCGGGCCGCGACGCTGCTGCCGCAGCCAGCACCTCGTGATGGTCATCGCTCAGGATGTCCCGGGCCAAGCGGACGAGACTCGGCAGCGCCATCCGCTGTGCTCGCGTACCTGCCTTTAGCTGGCTCCGTACCGGTGCTGGCAACCCCGATATGAATTTGGCGTCCAGGATGGACTCGGGGAGCTTCTCGTCCGAGACCAGCGCTATGAGGCGGCGCAGGTCCGCCAAGTAGGCGTCCACGGACTCCCCTGGTCGCAGTCCTCGGTCCTGGAAGGCGGCGTACGCGGCGTGCCGGTTTAGACATAAAGACATAAAGACATAAAAGATCAGTGCAACTCTGAGCCACAAGGGCCCTTCTTGGTTGCACTCTGTACACTGAACCAGTTGCCCACCAAATTTGCCAATCAGCCCTCCCTGTAATACTGAAAAGCAAGCCCTCTATTCTTATAATGATTGTCTATGCTGTTTTTAAAGATGTTCAATGTTCTGCTACTGACGATGTTTTCTGGCAGCTGGTTCCAGTGTTCCACTACCCTGTTGGTGAAGAAAGTTTGCCTTAACCTTGTTCTGCTGTGGTTAATTTTAATTTTTAATTTATGACCTCTAATTGCATCATTTCTGTTAAATTCAAACATTTCCCCAAGGTATCCCCTCTCCAGACCATTGACAAATTTAAAGACCTCGATGAGATCTCCTCTCAGCCTTCTATATCTAAGTGAAAACATATTCAATTTCTTCAATCTTTCCTCATATGCCAGGTTGCTTATGCCATTAACCATTTTTGTAGCCCTCTTTTGTACTCTCTCTAAAAGCCAACAATCTTTTTCATAGCTAGGAGCCCAAGCTTGGATGCAGTATTCCAAATGTGGCCTGACGTATGCACAGTAAAGCTTCCTGATCACTTCCTCACTTCTGTATGATACATTCCTATTTATTGCCCCGAGCATTCTCAGTGCCTTCTTCCTGGCTTCCTTGGTCTGTTCTGATGCCCCCAATTTTGTGTTTAGAATAACACCTAAATCCTTCTCCTGTTGAGTCACTGATAGCACTTGGCCACCCATCAAGTATGGAGCCTTCATATGCTGCTTACCTACATGCATGATTTTGCACTTATCAAAGTTAAATTTCATTTGCCATTCTTCGGACCACTTCACAAGTTCGTCTAAGTCTTTTTGCAGCGAGATATGCTCATCCTGACCTGTTATTGCCCTAAAGACCTTCAAATCATCTGCAAATTTCAAAACTTTACTGCTTAGGCCACTTTCAATGTTATTTACAAATATAATGAACAGTAATGGCCCTAGTACTGACCCCTGGGGGACTCCACTAAGAACATTTTGCCATGATGACTTTGTACCATTTAGCATCACTCTTTGCTGTCTATCTGAAAGCCACAACTCTATCCATTTTAAGATGCTACCTGCAATACCATGGGACTGAAGCTGTATCATTAACCGTTTATGGGGTACCTTGTCAAAGGCCTTACTAAAGTCAAGATATGCTACATCAACCTGATTTCCCTGATCAAATTGTTCTGTGGCGAAGTTCAAAAAGTCCAAGAGGTTTGTGAGACACGATCGTCCTTTTCTAAATCCATGTTGAGTATCTTGAATCAATCTGCTACCTTCCAGATAACTAACTATTCTATCCTTGATAATTGATTCGAGTACCTTGCAGACTAGGGATGTGAGACTTATTGGCCTATAGTTTTCAACTTTCCCTCTTTCTCCTTTCTTGAAAATAGGAACTACATTTGCCCTTTTCCAATCGGTTGGAATTTCATTATGTGAAACTGATCTACAAAATATTATACTAAGTGGAAATGCCAGTTCCTTTTCAGTTTCCCGCAACACCCTAGCATAAATATCATCAGGTCCTGCTGCCTTATTTGGCTTTATTTTCCTGATATGATTGTAAACAACATCACTACCAATGAAATCAACATCATTTGTCAGATCCCATGTATCTGAACTATGGTGTACGGTCGGCAGATTGGTCATATCTTCCAATGTAAACACTGATTTGAACTGCTTGCTCAGCTCCTCAACCATCTCACTATCCTCACCCAATGTAGTCCCGTTTACTTCCAGTGGACCAATTGTGTTAGAAACTTTACTCAGCTTGTAGAAACTAAAGAACTTTTTACTGTCCCCATTACAGTTTCTAGCTAAATCCAGTTCCTTTGCTCGCTTTGCTGCTCTGGTTTTTTGCTTCACAGTGTCTCTAGCTTTTCGATACGCCTTTAGATTAATGACATTTGAGGCTTCTTTAAAAACTCTAAATGCAGTTTTCTTAGCCCTAATTGCTTTTATCACGTCTGGTGTAAGCCATGCTGGCTTTCCCTACCCTTCTTTTGCGTCTTTGCTTTTGGGGGACATGTCTAATCTGAGTTTCCTTTAAGTAAGATTTGAACTTTTCCCACATTTCACAGGCATTTAAATTGGAGAATTCTTCTTCCCATCTGATGGCACTTAAAGCCGCTCTCATGCCGTTAAAGTCTGCTTTGTTGAAATTTGGAACCTTTACCAAATTATCCTTGATAGTTTCCCCTACATGTGCCTTGAATCTAACTATGTTATGGTCACTTTTTCCCAGAGTTTCGCCTACAGTCAAGTCTTGAACCAAGTCACTTAAATCCGAGAATACAAGGTCCAAGAATGAACCATGCCTGGTAGGTTCCGATACAAACTGGTGTAAGAACAGGTCCTCTTCAAGGCATTTCCTGAACATTTTGCATGATGGGGAGCCAACACCAGCATTTTCATAACCTTTTAGATTAAAGTCACCGAGAATAAGGCACTTCCTCTTAAAGTTTCTACTGATTTCCTCACAAATCACCTTGTCAAGCTCCAGTTGCTGAGAATGTGGCAGGGTTCCTGATCGGTAGAAAGCTCCTATCCTAAGAGTATTGCTGTTGCCTTTTCCCACAGTGACATCAAGCCAAATGGACTCCACAGACACATTTTTATCCCCACCTGCTACTTTTTGAGAACTGAATAAGCTATTCACATAGAGCATTACACCACCCCCTTTCATTGCTGGACCCCTATTGCACGAAAACATATTGTATCCCTGGATCTCATAGTCCTGTAAGTTATCTCCAAAATATCCTTCACTGACCCATGCCTCCGTAATGCAAACAAAATCCGGTTCCTCCTCAGCAACATAACACTTGAACTCATCAAATTTGGAACGGATACTCTGAGCATTAAACATCATACACTTAACAAATGCTCCATAACCACCTTTGGCTTTTTCATATTGAGGAGTTCTTTTATCACTAGATGAACTATAACTCTGTCCCCTTGAGTTGCTGCTGTCCCTATTTGCAGACTTTGAGGTTCTATTGACTTGGCTGACACTATTGGAATATTCCTGAGTTGGCAATGCAATTTCATCCCTCCCCACCCCATTTCCTAGTTTCCCTGAAGGACATGCTCATATACTTTGCCTAACACATGGACCCCCTTCTCAGAAAAATGCAGGCCATCCTTCTGATAGAGGTCCCACGATGCATAAAACCTGCTCCACTCGTCTACAAATGTAAAACCTAGCTCCTGGCAGAGCTTTCCTACCCTGGTGTTAGCTGCCAGTGCCCTAGAGCTCCACTCAGGGAGGCTCTAGCCCTAGGCAAAATTCCTGTTACAAGCACTCTATTGGTACCCTTCAGGGTGGCCAGAAGGGCCCTGTACTCCCGCAGAAGCTCCTCGCTCCTAGTATGACCTATGTTATTTACCCCTACATGCACTATGACTGTGTTAAACTGGTGATCACTGGTGACCTGTGCCACCGCAGTTACCAGGTCCTTCACCTTGGCACCAGGCCTGGTGATGCACCTCCTGTCCCTCCTACCTTTACAAAATACCCGCTCTAAATGACGCACACGAGAGTCTCCTATGACCAGCACTGACTCCTTACTACTGCTATCCTGGGGGCAGTCATCTAATGCCTGGAACATATTTGCTGTTACTATGCCTGCCCGCTGGGCCGGTCGGCTACACTTCCTCCCGCTCCTACCACCTGCCACCTGCCACTCACTGACCCTTTCCTTAGGTTCGCGTCTCCAAATCCTCCACCCCCTGACCTCATGCCACTTCCCCTCCTGTGACCTACCAGAACTACCCCTCCTCTGTTCACTATTAACACTATTAACACTCCCCTCTTGAGAGATCCCAGCCACCTCCACAGTAGGGGAAACCTCAGCTACCTGGTGGCCTGCGACCACCTGGGCATATGATGTCCCTGCTACGGATTGACCCCTTGTTGCTTTATCTTGCCTACCCTGTGCAACAAGGGCAGCCTTGAGGTTGCAAACCTCTGCCTTAAGGGTCCTAATTTCTTCCTCTAGTGCCTGCATCCTGGTCGAAACCATCCTAAACGCTGCAGCTTATGCCTAGATTTAGATTCAAATTAACTTGCTAAATTAACTTGCTAAACAACCGACAAAAAAGCTAACTATCATTCACTATAAATCGCTACCTCCTATACTGTCAGTTAAATATCTGAGTGCCTCAAGAAAAGCAGAAACTATTAAACAATTGTTTGTTTTTTTGTTTGTTTTGTTTTCTTTTTAAATAAATTAGATAACTAAACAAGATGTCTAATCTAATTGTCTTCCACACAAGTAGACAACTATATAAATATCCCTTTGATATCACTTATGGCTAGACAGAAAACGGTTTAACGCGAACGCGTCGTATAACGCGTCGCGGACAGCCGCCATGGAGTCCTGCGCCTTGTCGGGTAGCTGCTCCCAGACAGCGAAGGCTGCCCCAGTCAGCCGTTCCGGGATGACGTCCACGAAGTTGACGCCGCGTCGTCGGCACAGTTTCTCTGCCCGCGTAAACCACTCGGCCACATTCACTGTCCCGCTGAACTCGGGTATGTGGCGCGTGTCGAAATTACGCGGGCCTGCCACACCCAGGGTCCCCGACACCTCCGCGAAGTTCACCGATCCACTCGTGCCCGACGTCGCCTCCCGCGGCTCTCCCTCTTCATCCCCGTGCCACGGCATCGTATTCGCAATGTATGGCCGAAATAGCTTGTAGTTGCCGATTAGAAAGTAAGTGCCGAGCACGGGGAAGGACGTGTATTGGCAGTGTCCGGCGACCCAGCCACGAGCACCGGCCACGCGTCCCCTCGACCAACTGCGGGCAGTCACCCCCGCGCGCCGCCGACCTAGCCGCCCCAACCACAGACCGCGCTGCAGAAACCGCTGACGGCCGTGACCACGTGACAGTGACCACGTGACCACGTGACGCGCCGAGTGCCACGTGACACCGGCGCCACCGGCGCCGGCGGCCCAGCGTGGCGCAGGGCCAGCTCCAGCACCAGCTCACTACACTAATTATAAGTCATATTTCAACATACTTTCCCAGATACCTTGCTGATTTTCTACTGTCTTTTAAGGCTGCATTTTATCCACTCTGATACCCTGAGCGTTGCATTTCAACTTCCTCGCGCCGGTATGTTTTTATTTTATTTCTATCGGGTGGTTCTCAACCCACTTTATGCACGATCACGGCTAATGGCGCCGCACACACCGTTTCGCCATTGGGCCACAAAATTAGGAAATGTCTCGCACCGAGTGGTGCCAGCGTTGAACCCGAGACTTTTGGTATCCAGAGCTACACACCTTAACCACTCGGTCATCCCTCCCCAGTTGCCGACACTGCTGACGGATGCGGCGCTGGCCCATTATTGCCGCCCTGTGATTGGCCAGTGTGCTGCCGACACTGTTGACGGACGCGGCGCTGGTCCCTTATTGCCGCCTTGTGATTGGCCAGCGCGTTGCCGACGCTGCTGACGGATGTGGGGTGGGCGTGCGTGGGCTTCCGCAAATGGGGTTATTCCTGCCCCTCACCGTTGTGTGTGTGCACTGACGTGATGTCTGTTCACCTGCTGTGCAGCTGGTGTTCTTCTGCGGGCTTGATGCACGCCTGCGGCCGGTGGTGTGGCCTCTCCTGCTCGGCGTGTTCCCCATCTCCGCCTCCGAGAAGGAGCGGACAGAGCTGCGGCAGCAGCTGCGGCACGAGTACGAGCGGATCAGGTGGGTAAGCCTGACACACCCACTGCCGAACCCACTGGAGCACCTACTGTGGCACCCGCTGACGCACCAAGGGAAGATTCCTCTTGCCAAGTCAATTCAGCGTCTTGTGACAAGTCCCCCATCCCCTGCAAGCCGTGCATGGCGCTCCCGTGTGCGGAGGTGCGGGGTGTACTCGTGTCTGAGGGGGACCGTGTCTCTGCGTCAGTCGCTGCTGGAAGCACCAAATTGGACAACGATTGGTGCCACATTTCCACCTGGTGCATATGGTTGATGACAAGGTGCAAATGCTATGATGTACTGATAGTCGGGAAGTTATGGTATTTCGAAGACGGACGTCTGAAATACTTGTTTTTTAATGTTGTCTTCATCTCATTAGATTATTTAATTCCTTCTTACGGAGCTTCAATTAGGATACAATTGCTCGAACTTGGCGCATACTTAGTTAAGCAGCTATATCAGATATGTTAGGTCTGGGAAGATGATGCAGCAGCTGTAATGTTAGCATTCTTGGGGTGAGGTTGGGTGAGATCGCATGTGATGGTGGTGTGGCATTCGCATGAATTGTTTAATTTCGGCCCTGACCAGAACTGGGTTATGCCACAATGAGGGAGCCATTATTTCCCAAGCAGCTGCCTATCAAACGGCAAGTCAACGTTAGTGAAGCAGACAGTATTGTCGAAACGTTGACGACGGACTTGTGTTCTAATTCTGTCATTGAACTCGAACTGCGAGCTACCAATGATGGGTGAAGTAGGAGTGTGTGCTCGTTGCCGACGCTGCTGACGGATGCGGCGCTGGCCCATTATTGCCGCTCTGTAATTGGCCAGTGTGCTGCCGACACTGTTGACGGATGCGGCGCTGGCCCCTTATTCCCGCCCTGTGATTGGCCAGCGCGCTGCCGACGCTGCTGACGGATGCGGCGTTGGCCCATTATTGCCGCCCTACGACTGGCCAGTGTGCTGCCGACACTGTTGACGGATGCGGCGCTGGTCCCTTATTCCTGCCCTGTGATTGGCCAGCGCGCTGCCGACACTGCTGACGGACGCGGCGCGAACCGACTTCCAGCGGCTGGTGGTATCCACCGTGGACAAGGACGTGGTGCGCACGGACCCGGCCAACCCGTTCTTCTGCGGCCCCGCCAACCCGAACGTGGGCACCCTCAGGTCAGTCGGGGTCGGCTGAGGTCAGGCCGGGTCAGATCGCCGGACGATGTCGCCCGCGGACTGAGCCACGACCAGCTGGGATGTCGCTGCTGTGAAGGTTTGTCTCGCTGGTGGCGAGCAGAGGCTCTGATCACGTGATCATTTGAGGTCGATAAGGCATACACCAAGCAAGGGTGTGTATCACCTTGGCAGCATCAGGTGCAAGGAAGCATCCGTCAAAATCAGATGGCACTTCAACAAAAGGGCACCGTAACTCCGAAAAGAGCACTTTAGGTGTATCAAAAAGTCACTTAGCGAAATGTTATGCAAAAATGCGGACATAGTTTTGACTAGGGAAATTTTGGAGATAAACTAACCATTCATGGCAACATAACTTGCTAAGATCGTATCTGGATCATTTGAGGTTACCTCAAGTAACGTGAAACGCACTGCAGTGCCCTCAAGGGGTACCATGAACGGCAAAGGGGGCATTCCACTTTGTCGAAAGGCACTCTCAGATATGATGGCCATTCCTGATATTAGCGAGCCTCGCCCCAGCCTTCCAATAGGTAACCTGAGCTTCTAGTCCTGTCATCTCCGCGCTGGTCAATGCCCTGGTCCTTTCGGAAATCCGCAGCTGCATTATTGTGTACGATACTTGAACCAAAATACCCTATTTCGCATGGACAAAAAGAGCACAGCACAAATAGTTTTCAGTCCTAAAAGCTTGACATTGTTTGTGCTGTACTGAGGAGATTAGATTGGCCCATTGCGGAGAACCTAGTCAGGCATCACACCCTGTGCCTCACGCACAAGGTGCGCCATTATGAAGGGTCCGAGGCGCTGGCTCATGGTCTAACCACCGTGGCGGAGACACGCGATCGAACCACCCGTCAGTACCATCACCTGTTTGTGTCCCGGTCCTACACTGAGATGGGGAAGAGGTGATTTAACTGCAGAGCCCCACTGTTGTACAACTCGTTGCCACCTGAGCTGCTGCGGCATCCCGTGCTGATCTTCGCTCGCCACCGGCGGCGGCACCTGAGCTGCTGCGGCATCCCGTGCCGATCTTCGGTCGCCACCAGCGGCGGCACCTGTGTGATGCCGGCTTCCCGTGCCGATCTTCGGTCGCCACCGGCGGCGGCACCTGTGTGATGCCGGCTTCCCGTGCCGATCTTCAGTCGCCACCGGCGGCGGCACCTGTGTGATGCCGGCTTCCTGTGCCAATCTTCGGTCGCCACCGGCGGCGGCACCTGTGTGATGCCGGCTTCCTGTGCCGATCTTCGGTCGCTACCGGCGGCGGCACCTGTGTGATGTCGACTTCCCGTGCCGATCTTCGGTCGCCACCGGCGGCGGCACCTGTGTGATGCGCCGCCCCTGAGTCGGACTGGTGTACGGTTCGCCCCGCTGCATTTCATTAGTACTTGACATGACAGCCTGTGTAGTTGTTCTATCGCACTGACTTTTTCGCCCTACTGCTTTATCAATTTCACGGGAGGTTGTAATAACCACTAGTTCAAGGCGGATTACTTCAAACAAGTCTGTATCTGTATCCGTATCTAGAAGGGACAATGAGCCGTCACATGAGCATCCAAAGACTCCGAAAGGAAGCTTACTTTTCGAATGTTTTTTTGTTGTATGGTAGTGACCAACGGAGCTTTATTGCTGAGTGTTCACTGGTGCAGTGTTGGCTGATCGACTGTGAATGGCGGTGTTGTTCGGCTGACTGCGACTGACCGTTGGCTGCCGGACTGTTGACTGCCAGCAGATTGTTGACTGCCGGACTGTTGACTACCGGGCTGTTGACTGCCAGCAGACTGTTGACTGTCGGACTGTTGACTGCCGGACTGTTGATTTTTGTCCCACAATTGGCTGGTATTCGACCGACCCATTACATGATGACCGGCAGGCAAATCCTGCTGGGGTTCGCCGCCGAGAACCCCAGCCTCGGCTACGCGCAGGGCATGTCGGACCTGCTGGCGCCGCTGCTACAGACGCTGCCGCACCCAGCCGACGCCTACTGGGCGCTGGACGCGCTCCTCAAGCGGTCCGCCGCCGTCGTCTTCCCCCGTGATGACGTCATGGACCGGCAGCTGGTGAGTGCTCCGTTGGCCGGCGATGGCCCTATCCAGCCTTCGACTACTCTGTCGGACCTGTGAGAAGTTGACCGGTGACGGCTGACCTGTGGCGGCTGACCTGTGGCGGCTGACCTGTGACGGCTGACCGGTGACGGCTGACCGGTGACGACTATGTCGTGGCCTTTGCCGGCAGGCTCTCCTGCGGGAGCTGCTGCGGCTGCTGACACCAGAGCTGTACCGCCACCTCAGCCAGCTGGAGGATGGTCTGGAGCTGCTCTTCACTCACCGCTGGCTCCTGCTGTGGGTGGCGACACGACACACCCAGCCAACGTTAAAATGATGGTTTTTCATTAGAGATGTGCAAACGAGTCCATTAAGATGTCTAACTTAGACATGGACACGATGTCGCTTAGAATATCGCTTAAGTACTCCAAACTCGGGGACGAGTAGTCTAGGGGTAAGTTGCCCGTCTCGCAATCGAAATGTTGTGGGTTCAATTCTCACCTGTCGCTACTCTTCGCACGGGGCCAATCGGCGTAAGAGACTGGCGATGCTACATGACAACGGTCGATGTGTCGTGAAACCAATAACCAGCCAACCAAGTCCTTCGAACTCAATTTTGAGCCCATACCATGGTTAAATGTGCATCTTTTGCGTTTATTTTGAGAGACACTAATATGAGAATACTTGTGATAATGTCACGGATAAGTATGTCATACAATGGCAAATTGTATTGAACGGCAGACCACATCATAGGTAGGCTGTTTCTCTTTGGTGTTCAGTAAGTGTTCAGTTGTTGTTTTAGTGTACAGTTCAGGAAGTAAGTGCAGTAATCCACTCTATTTCACGAATAATTTATCATTGCATCGATCTGCCTGATCCAGAGCTGATTGGGCATGCTGAGAAAGTGGATTGGAGGGCAAATGTCCCAGAGTGAATTATGCTGAATATGCATCAGATTGAAGTAGCCCGGTGAAGTTTGAGTGATTTTAACGCAGGAGAAGTACACTAATTATACTGTGTCATAAGCATTTGTCATTTTGCATTTAGCTCTTTGGCCATTTTTAGTCAATTTGGTTGATTTAAAAGACTTACCCGGATGTCATCCTCCCTCACATCCCTAGCTTTACCGGATAACTTAAATGTATGTGCACACCACCCCCCTACACACATTTGCATCGAATCTGTGATGCTGAAGAATGGTATGCGCACATGGCTGAATAATGGTATGCAGCATTTAACGGTGTAAGCCCTGTTGCGCTCGATGGGACCGGGTGTTTCCCCCTGGTGTCTTGTCCTGTATCTATATCAGTCAGGTCGACTGCAGCACCTCGCCACGGTGTAAGCCCTGTTGCGCTCGATGGTCAGGTGGTTTCCCTGACATCTTGCTGTCCTGTGTCTATATCAGTTATATTGGACTCTACACCTCACCACGGTGTAAGCCATGTTGCGCTCGGTGGCCAGGTGTTTCCGGCGCGAGTTTGCCGAGCCGGACGCGCTGCGGATCTGGGAGTGCTGCTGGGCGTGTCCGCACACGCGCCACTTCAGTCTGTTCGTGTGCGTGGCCGTGTGCGCCGCGTACGCCGCCGACGTGACGTCGCGCGCCGCGAACGCCGACGCCGTTCTGCTGCACTTCACCACCGTCAGCCAGCACATGGATGGCCGGCTGGTGCTCAAGAAGGTGGGTCGGCACCGGGGTCGCCGGTCTACCCGAGCTCGTGCTCAGGAAGGTGGGTCGTCGGCAGGCGCTGGCCCAGCGTAGCTCGTGCTCAGGAAGGTGGGTCGTCGGCGGGCGCCGGTCCAGCCGAGCTCGTGCTCAGGAAGGTGGGTCGTCGGCGGGCGCTGGCCCAGCGTAGCTCGTGTTCAAGAAGGTGGGTCGTCGGCGGGCGCCGCTTTAGCGTGGTGTTTCTGAAAACGGTAACATAAGGGGGTGTACACTAGAATTGGGTCAGACAGTAATTACGCTTCGCTCTCGGGGGCAGTCGAAGGTGTCAATGGAGCGGCAGAATGCTACGATGGAGGCATCTCGCACTGTCGGCATGAAGCCAGCAATACCATGAAGTGAGAGAGGATCTAGGGTTGTGTGAGCGAGATATTCATTGTTCTTCCTGACAGTGGACAGTGAGTATCTCGCTTCCACTGTCCCTTCCACAGTTGACTTGTTCCGCACTATTGATTACTTTAGTTGTAATATTGCGATTACTTATATGATTACTACTGATTTGATTGTGGATTGTGATGGTGTATCTCACGACACACCTGTGCTGTCGCCCAAGCTCAGCGTGCAAAACGTGAGGTCTCTTCTCGCGATCAGTCGAGCCGTTCCAACCTCTTGATGCGTTCGGCATTCGGTTGTGTGGCTGGTTTTCCAACACGCTGTCGCGGTCCCTTGTGGGTGTGTTGGTCGTGCCGGCCTCGGTGTGGTGTCATGGGTTTATTGATAGATGGTTTTCGGTGAGTTGGTAAATAAGTTGCGCGACCAGTTTCAGTTCTTCCACACGCGCGATGATGCTTAACTTAGTGAATTTGGCGAACTTGAGAGTTTGAATTGATTGTCTGCGAAAGTACGACTTCGAACAACAATTGAGCGATATTACTCGGCATTTCGAATGCATTGTTCTCATCAGAGCAATAGTTCAAATCATGTCGAAGCAATCCGGGCATGCTTTAAACTACTGTGATGCCCACTGCCATACAGGTAGGTCATGCACGATCCAAACATCAGGCAATGACAGAAGTTCAATTTGAAGTCACAATCTCGCAGTTACTTTTCACATAATTTCAAGTTTCTCATTGCGTTGTTTTCACCAATCGAGCCACTTGGCAACAGTTCACACACGTCGACTGGCAGATGTGTGTGGCATACCCATTGACCTTGATATATAACTAGACAGACAACTTGACTTTTCAAAAAGTTTCCGACGACGGCACCGCATGTGGGGAAAACGTCGGCTCCGGTAGGCGCTGCGCAGTGTGTTGTCGATGTAAAGCGGTGGTGCTGGGGCAATCCAGGTGGTGAAAATTACTATATAATTTTAAATTGATGTAGTTATATATGAAACGAAAACTTTTCCTTGATATATAGTCATATGTCAAGGAAAACCCCCATCATATATTCCACACTAAGCCTGTAGTCCGACCTGCCGCGTCCCTGCCGTTCATCCCCCTGCAGAGACGGATACAGATGGCACAGGGGACATGTGTCCGCTCATGGCAAGGTGGCACCCGATGTACTACCTGTGATCTTCCGTTTCACGTCCATACGACTTGCACCACCACAGGAACTGTGTCGACTCAGCTATGACTTCAGCTTGTGCTCTCTGGACGACGTATTCGTTGTTTTTGCGCCCGTGACTTTGGTGAACTCGCATGGCAAATTCTCAACGGTCTCAGTCGGTGATGATTGACCTGATCCGCCTGTTGTTCCGTGTGTGCGAGCAGGCGTGACATTGGCCGTCCCGTGCCCCACAGGCGCGCGCTCTGCTGCACCGGTTCCTCAGCCTGGAGTCGGTGCCGTGCTCGCTGGCGTGTCTGTGCACGGCCACCGACGGCGGCGGCGGCCAGTGGGGCGCGCGCCGCGTCACCCGGCTCCACTGCGTCGGCCACAGCGACGGCCACGGCCAGGCGTGCCCGGCGCCGCGGCGGTGACCCGCACCCGTCCGCAGGGCGAGGTCGCGGTGACCCGCACCCGTCCGCAGGGCGAGGTGGCGGTGACCCGCACCCGTCCGCAGGGCGAGGTCGCGGTGACCCGCACCCGTCCGCAGGGCGGGGTGGCGGTGACCCGCACCCGTCCGCAGAGCGAGGTGGCGGTGACCCGCACCCGTCCGCAGTTACACCCGGCGCCGGTCGGGGGCGGCGGCGCCGCGGCGGTGACCCGCACCCGTCCGCAGTTACACCCGGCGCCGGTCGGGGCGGCGGCGTGATGGCGTGCCGGGCGGCGTCCGTCTGGACAGGTGGAGGTTGTGGGCAACCGTATAGCCTTACACAACTGTCTTCTAGTCATTCAATGCTGCTGTTTACTGAGTAGCCTTGTGTGTGTGTGCGTGTGTGATAAACAGGCTCAATCGTCTGTCGTGGTCTGCTGTCACACACGGGCTCCTGTTGCAATCTTTCAGCCTGCCGACGGGGCTGCGTGGGATTTTCCCGTGGCGTCTTTGTCGTACTGCGAATTGTGGTTGTTGTGGTGTTGTTTGTTGCCTACAGCAATCGTTGTCACGATGTTAGGCCGTCGCAGACGCATTACCAATGCACGTCAAGGGCTTCCGAACATATTGGCTTTGTCGATACCTATGCATTTATATTATTTCTATCGACAGCTGTGTAACGTGGCGCCCGTGTGGGATCGATTTGTGTTGTCTATATATTCCTGTGTCCAGGCAGCAACCGCGCCGCTGGACTCCCATTCAGCGATGATTGCCGGCGTGTTGGTCGGTTGAGTTAGACAATCCAGGATTAACTTCAGGTTTTTGCTGTGATCTCACCATACCTGTTCTAGTCGTAAAACTCCACTAATCACGTACGATTGATATTCGCGCATATAGTTAGGGTGGGGAATCTCAGTCAGTTCATCCAGCGAGTGTTATGCTGCGCGGCATAATTGTTTCCAGTGTGCATGTGAAACAACCTACTGCCTCGGGAGTAGGCATATAATGGTGTTGTGCTAATGCGCATCGGTGAACCTTTCTCCGCATTTTAACAACTAATTAAACATAGCCTGTGTCAAATCGTTGCTTATAGGTACTTTTACCACCTGAGCTTTTCGTTTCTTCTAAGTCTTTTTGTTTTTCTTTTGTGGGCCGACTGGTTCGTTGAACCGGGCCGGGCATTATTTCCCGATGTAGACTTAC